>JANTFE010014846.1:46045-66250 GCA_027562315.1 Costus pulverulentus | reverse complement strand
GACACGCTTGTCCAATAAGAACATCCAGTGGCAAAGGAAACATGTATGCCTAGTGAAGTGGATTCACACTTATGCTATGGTTTGGGTGAAGTCTTGGAAGACTCTTTCACAACTAAGATCGGATTTTAGAAAATAAATATTGTTGCATGTGTATAAATATTAATGTAGTGAATGAAGGATTTTAGAAAAAAAATTTGCTAGAGTTCCCTTTGTAATGTGAGCGAAAACCTGTACAATTATATCAAAACACGGAAACATGACATAGAAAAATCCAGAAACTATATCACAACTAAGATATCAACAATTTACACTGTAAACAAGTTTCAAATATCAAATACCGTCATGTTTCACAATCAAAATCACATTTTACCATTTCAAGATCACTATTCATTTTAAATATCAGAAATATATCAATTCTACTCAAAAGATAAACAAATCATCACCATACCATCACAAACTACCACAGATCATAACAGATACATGATAAGCAGCCAATATGTGCAATACCATCATAACCCAACGATGTACAGCATCCTAAAGTCCAATACCGTCATATATATACAATACCATCTAGAATGTAAGATATCAAATGAAACTCCAGATATACTACCCAATATCAAAGTACAATGCACACACACAAATAAAACATAAAAAGTATAGCATGGGCGCTGCATCAGCATCAAGTCTACTAAGTCCTGCTCAAGAAAATGCATATAAGATATCTCTAAGGCATAATGAATGATAAAGATATAAGCATGGAAATAAATAAAGATCAGAGATACTCACAAGACTCATCAATCAGTCCCTGTATGCTCAGAATCCTCTTCCTCGTCTTTGGTATGCTGTGTCGATGAAGACAGGAGACGTCACCGCAATAACTCCTCGATCGCGTGCAGAGACTCAAGTGTCCTCGTCTGACCCTGCTCTAAACGCGATATGTCGTCGTGCATCCTCTGCTGCTCGGCTCGTATCTGCTCTGAAGAAGGGTCTGGTGGTGCTGAGATAGATGGTCCAGCAGATGTAGACGGCCCAGTAGGGATGGACGGCTCGACTGGAGGCATTGACTCTAGAATCCTCGGCGATAAAGGCGGTGAAGCTGCCTCTCTAGGACCTCCCTCACCTCTCATGAGATCCACGATCCAATTCTGCTGAAAACGAATCGTAGTGCGGTTCATGTTCGGTAGCCTCATGGTGATGTCTGTATGCCTGAACATAAGATGACAAGAGCTCCCCAACCTCGTAATTATCTTAATAGCAACGCAGGCATCCATATCTAATCTGGGATTGCCCTACCCCTCGTTCAACCCCGAAGGGTCAATACCGATGTTGGTGCATATGCCCTAGGACCTAATATTGGTCCATTATTGTACTACTTATATATCATTCTGACATTGTCGTTATCATCATTTGTTTACATATGCGAATGTGTACTTATGTGATAATGTCCCTGGAGACAGATTGGATCTGTGCTCAAACTTTTTATCCCCAGTCATGTACCTTAGTAGATATGGGACAACTATGGTACATGAGAGACTGATATATGGGTTGGTTAGGTACGAAATGCTAATGCAGACATATGGGTACATCAGTGGTAGATATACTAGATCGACCCGCTGTGAGGCAATGACTTGGTGTCATGAGTTATCCTCACAAGTGACAGGAGATGTGTTGATCCCTAGACTTGAGGTCATTGACGCTTCTATGTGGCTAGGCACTTGCTTTGATACAACCTAACATATCGCCATAATTGGGAGGTCATAATGGTTGTCATTGAGTATGTCACGACCCATATGAGAAGATCAATTGACAGATAGAGGATTTGCCCCTTCCTGAGGGAAGCTTGATATCCATAGGGCCCCTTATGGTTCTATGACTGAAAGTGTATGTGATTGGGTTAAAACAAGTGGTGACAGACTTGTCCAATCGGATATCAGTTTAGCAAAGGGACTATATTGCCTCAGTGCCTAGTTGCGATCATAGGGATGTCGATGTCGATATTCATTCCGATGACTTGGGTAGTAGCGATGCACTGTTAGGTGCCACTCACTGCTTGTGGTGACCTTAGGTCAGCACTGCCAACGTCAAAGGAACCTATAGGGTCACACACCATGATGCTCGAGTTTTCGTATTGATCGGATAGCCTTTGGATCAAGTTATTGGATAATTTAGATCTATTTGAGAGATTCATCAATGCCAATGGGCCTAATGAGATGGAAGAAACTTATTAAAGCCAACTTCCATTTTTGGCATATTGACTAAATTAACCATGGTTAACCTCGTTTGACCTTGAGTTAAATTGGATTGGATCCAATGGGTTGATTAACATGCATAATGGACCTTGGGCTAGGCCCATTATATAGTTGGGCTTACTGATAAGTTAATTGGGCTTAAGGAGAAGAGAAGGTAAGCGCATATTTAACCCTAGTTAGACTAGGGTTAGCGCCTATGCCTTAATTAATATCATGTGATTAATTAAAGTTGATTTTGAATTAATCATTTTAGATAAAATAGGGGCTAATTAATTAATTAATTAGAGTCCTATTTTTGTGGAGATTTAATAGGGCTGATTTTATTTTAATTAATTAGAGTCCCAATTGGATTAGGATTTAATTAATTAATTCCTAAAATCATGCTCTCCTAATTCTTCTCCAAGCCACACATGATCTCTAAAAAAGAGACCCTAGCCCGCCCCTCTCATGGCACTAATTCCTCTTGGAGGCGTGGAGACAAGTGGAGGGGCGAAAGCTTGGGGTTCTTAGAGATTTTCTCCTCTCATCAAGACTAAAGAGATCTTCTTCCTCTTCTTCCCTTGGCGCTTCTCCACCTTGGTGAATGCCGCAAGTGTTCAAGAGGAACTCCCTTGGCGTGGATCTTCTTCCCGAGGCTAGCATCGTGCGTGGAAGAAGAAGACTCGAAGCATCCATGTGTGTGAGACTACAGAGGGCGCACACTTGGGCGTCTACATCGACATCGTTTCAAATTGCTTCAAGGTACCTTCTCATCTCATCGTGTCGATTCCCTCGCATGACAATCTTCACTGGGTTTTTGGGACTAGCCTGTTTCGGGGTTATTCTTCCGCTGTGCTTTCTATGAAATTTTTTAAAAATATCCCTGGGGTTTTCCAACAGTGGTATCAGAGCGACTTGCAAGCCTCGAATGATGTTTTTCATGCTTTTCTATGCTCACATGCCATATCTACTTTTCACAAATTGCATATGCCATGCTCACGATTTTTCTAAGTAGGAAAAATTGTAGGTCTTTGCTTCCAATCCTCTATTCAATTTCTTTTTGATTATTGGATGATTATTTTTCTAATTGATTTCAGATCGAAGGCGGACGCAATTTTGTCAAGTCGGACGGGCATTGTGTCTTCGGACTGGCCGGGTCTCTCGATCTGACAAAATTGCCAACTGAAAGGATCTATAAAATCATGATGAAACATAATGTCAGATAATCAAAAGATCTGTGATAAGAAGAAGAGGAAGAAAGACATGTTTTATAAGAAACTAAAATTTCAAATTTTAGGTTTTTCATGAGCATATAGAATTGCATGAGTAAGTACCTTGTTTGTGCATGATGTTGTGATCACTAGTCAAGCCCCAATTGCATGCCTGCGATGTATTCTTGTGAGGCCTGTGTGCCGCCATTCTTTTTCTTTTATTTTGTAAAATTCAAGATGAAGATTAAGAGGGCGCATCCTACATAATTGATGGTGCAACAAGCTTCAACAAAGGTGGTGCATCTTCCTTGAAGGAGGACCCATGGCATTGGCCAAACCATGGGGTGTTCTTATAGGGTTTCCCTAGAACTACCTCTAGCGTTTGAGAGCTAAACCATGGTGTGGTGGACCTTGGAGCTAACCTTGAAGATCAAGCTAGAGGTCAGCTAGTCTAGGTCTAGTTTTTAGGGGCTTGAGTCCTAGGTCAAGAATTGAACCCCTTTTGGCATGGGCTTGTTCAATGTCTTGAATGGGCCATGATCACATCATCCTTTTACTGCTTTCCTTATCTGCTAAAGCATGCCTGCAATGTTTTATCTTTATGTTCTCACTATAGGATTGCATGCCTGTAATGTTAGACAAAAGATAAAACTAAGAGGATGAGACCTCGAAAACCCTCAATCAAATATATCAAGTCTAGTAGCCTTCTAACGTGTAGCCCTCATCAAGCTATCGATCAGTGGTTTTGTACACTGTTTCCCACCCTCGTGGGACACACCCACTTATCTTTAGAAGGTGTGTGGTGATAATGGTTTCCCCAGTCCAGTTTTACCTTGGGCGTACCTTCGCAAGGAAACCTGTTGGCCCTGGGCATAACGGTTAGGAATGGACTTGACTAGATTTTCACATGTGCTGGGCGCATAATGGAACTCTAGAGGCATCGTTGAGAGGTTAGGGTTTCATGCTATATCCAGCCCTCGCTGGACATGAAATCCCTAGACTGTCTCAATAAGGGGAATTGTCGAGTGCAATCGGCCGGCATGCCCACCTTAAGAAGCATGGGTCACTTTGTGCATCTCATCCCACCCTCGTGGGACGCGAAACCTGATGTGGAATAAGGATCCCATCTCACTAGGAAATCTCATATTTCCCGATTGACTTTGTGGGTTGTCAATTCGATTAAAAGAGTGGGAGCCATAATCATTTAACACAAGTCCAAGTTAAATGATTTGAAGTAGTACTAATCTGCTGTTTCTTGACTGTTGTAGAACAATGGCGAAAAACAATAGCGGATGGTCACTACGATCAATCCTTGAGAAGGACAAGTTAGTTGGATCCAACTTGATGGATTGGTATGTGAACTTGAGAATCGTGATCAAGCTTGAGAGGAAGCTTTATCTGAGCCACTTCCATGCTCGGCCTTAGCGGCTGAGAAGGATGCTTATAATAAGCATCAGGCTGATACTTTGGAGGTTTCTAATTTGATGCTAACCAACATGTCGCCTGAGTTTTGAGGGCAATATGAATCTAAGAGTACCTCTGAGATTATTTCTAATCTAAAGCGGCTCTTTGATGAATTGGTTAGACTCAAACCTCCTAAAGTAGATATTTAGTGTGGTGTGCCAAAAGGTTTGACCAAGGGACTGAAACTAAAGATGGAAAGGATCAGGAATAACAAGTGCTACTCATATGGAGGACCACCTCACATGATAAAGGACATGATGCGACTTCAGAATGAGAAGAAGAGAGGCAGGGCTTCGTCTTCAAGCTCATGTATTTATGTTACTGAAGTTAACCTTTCTACTTCTATGTCATGGGTATTGGATACCACATGTGGAGCTCATATTTGTACAAATATGCAGGGGCTCAAAAAAAGTAGATCGGTGCGGCCTGGAGAGATTGACCTACGGGTTAGAAATGAAGCACAAGTTGCTGCTGTTGCTGTAGGAATTTTGACTCTCTCCTTGCCTTTTGGACTTCAGTTAGAGTTAGATAATTTCTATTATGTACCTTCTCTTACTAAAAACATTGTATCCATTCCTTGTTTAGCAAGGAAAGGTTTTAAATTTTAAATAAAAGAGAACACTTGTTCTTTTTCATTTACAAATATGTTTTATGAGAAGGGTACTTTATGCAATGGTTTATATGTCTTGGACATAGATAGCTCTATTTGTAACATAAATTGTAAGAGGACCAAACTAAGTGGTTCAATTGGTGCTGTCCTATGGCATTGTCGATTAGCCCACATAAACAAGAATCGCATTCAACAACTCCATGCAGAGGGGTTATTAGATTCAAGTTCCTTGGAGGAATTTGATACTTGTGAGCCTTGTTTATTAGGGAAGATGACAAAGGCGCCCTTCACCAAGACAGGTGAGAGGGCAGGAGGTTTATTGGATCTTATACACAGTGATGTGTGTGGGCCATTTAGTAAACAAGCCAGAGGAGGGTATAACTACTTCATCACATTTACTGATGATTTCAGTAGATATGGTTATGTCTATCTGATGAGACATAAATCTGAATCCTTTGATAAATTTAAGGAGTTCAGACATGAAGTAGAGAACCAGCTTGGTAGATCCAATAAAACTCTTCGATCAGATCATGGTGGAGAGTACCTGAGCAGTGAGTTCTTTGACTATCTGAGAGAGTGTGGGATCTTATCCCAACTCACTCCTCCTGGAACACCTCAATGGAATGGTGTGTCTGAAAGGAGAAATCGAACCTTGTTGGACATGGTTCGATCCATGATGAGTCATGCAACTCTACCACCCTCATTCTGGGGTTTTGCACTTGAGACAACTTCTCTTATACTGAATAACGTTCCATCTAAGAGTATCTCCAAGATACCATACGAGGTATGGAGTGGGAGACACCCTAACCACTCTTTTATCAAAATCTGGGGATGTGAAGCTTATGTCAAACGTCAGGATTCTAGCAAGCTAAAGCTCAGATCTGATAAATGCGTGTTTGTGGGGTATCCTAAGGAAACTAAAGTATACTACTTCTATGTTCCCACCGAGAACAAAATTTTTGTTGCTCGGGGTGCTGTCTTTCTAGAGAAAGAATTTCTTATGAAAGAAGTTAATGGAAGGAAGTTTGACTTGGACGAGGTCCAAGTACAACCACAAGACACAGAGATGGAATCTGAGCCACCTGCACCGGTTGCTGGGCAACCTAAGGCTCAGACACAAGCCCCACATAGGTTTGGGAGGATTCGTCGTGCGCCTGAGAGGTATGGGTCGCTGCCGACTCAACACGATGGGATCTTCATCATTGAGGATGAACCCAGGACCTATGATGAGGAAGTCAGTGGACCAGACTCCGAGAGATGGCTTGAGGCCATGCGATCCGAGATGGATTCCATGTCAGCTAACCAAGTATGGGATTTGGTTGAGCTGCCTAATGGGGTAAAACCCATAGGATGTAAATGAGTCTTCAAGAGGAAGACTGACATGGATGGCAATATTGTTACCTATAAAGAAAGACTTGTGGCTAAAGGATTCAAACAGGTCCACAGGGTGGACTATGATGAAACTTTTTCGCCAGTTGCCATGATCAAATCCATTCGGATTCTGCTTGCTATAGCTGCATATGACGACTATGAGATATGAAAGATGGATGTTAAGATAGCATTCCTTAATGGGAAACAGACTGAGGTTGTGTACATGACACAACCTGATGGCTTCATCCATCCTATAGATGCCAATAAGGTCTGTAGGCTAAAGAGATCCATTTATGGATTAAAGCAAGCATCCCGAAGATAGAATCTTCGATTTGATGAAGCTATGAGAGACTATGGCTTTATCAAAAGTGAAGATGATGCCTGTGTATACAGAAAATTCAGTGGGAGCTTGGTGATTTTTCTGGTCTTGTATGTCGATGACATACTACTTATCAGAAACGACATCCCTAGTCTTAACTCTATAAAGACATGGTTAGGGAGGTATTTCAAGATGAAGGACTTAAGGGAGGCCGCCTATATTTTAGGCATAAGGATCTACCGGGATAGATCCAAGAGGCTTTTGGCCCTTAGTCAAAGTACCTACATTGATAAGGTCCTAGAGAGGTTTAACTTGGAGCAATCCAAGAAAGGATATCTTCTAGTGAGACATGGTCTTACTCTCTCAAAGAGCTAGTGCCCCACCACACAGGCTAAGAGGGATGACATGAGTCGAGTGCCCTATGCTTTGGCAGTAGGCTCGATCATGTATGCAATGTTATGTACTAGACCAGATGTGGCTTTTGCTGTGAGCATAACCAGCCGATACCAATTCAATCCAGGTCTGCAGCACTGGGTGGCTGTAAAGAACATCCTGGAGTATCTGAGAAGAACTAAGGATCTGTTCTTGGTCTATGGAGGATAGGAAGAGCTTAGTGTTCAGGGCTACACAGATGCATCATTCCAGTCAGACCTAGGCGACTTTAGATCGCAGGCCCGCTATGTGTTCAAATTGAATGGAGGAGCTTTTTGCTGGAAAAGCTTCAAGCAATCCACCATAGCAGATTCTATGACCGAGGCTGAGTATGTCGTCGTTTCTGAGGTAGCGAAAGAAGCTGTTTGGATAAGGAAGTTCGTTTCTGATCTTCAGGTGGTTCCAACTGCTATAGATCCCATTGAGCTCTATTGTGATAACAATGGGACGATTGCACAGGCAAAGGAACCACGGTCTCATCAAAGGTCCAAACACATACCAGGAGATTTCACCTGATCAGAGAGATTATTGATCGAGGTGATGTGAAGATTAGTAGAGTTAACAAAGAGAACAACCTGGCAGACCCATTGACCAAGGCTTTGAAGCAGCAGAAGCTTGAGGGTCACGCTAGAGATATGGGGTTGAGATTCCTCAACCTCTAGGTCTTAGTGCAAGTGGGATATTATTGGTGTATATGCCCTAGGACCTAATATTGGTCCATTATTGTACTACTTAATATTGATAGTTATATATCATTCTGGCATTGTCGTTATCATCATTTGTTTACATCTGTGAATGTGTACTTATGTGATTATGTCCCTGGAGACAGATTGGATCTGTGCTCAAACTTTTTGTCCCCAATCAAGTACCTTAGTAGATATGGGACAGCTATGGTACATGAGAGACTGGTATATGGGCTGGTTAGGTACGAAATGCTAACGCAGACATATGGGTATATTAGTGATAGATATACTAGATCGACCTACTGTGAAGCAATGACTTAGTGTCTTGAGTTTTCCTCACAAGTGACAGGAGATGTGTTGATCCCTATACTTGAGGTCATTGACTCTTCTATGTGGTTAGGGATATGCTTTGATACAACCTAATATCTCATCATAGTTGGGAGGTCATAACGGTTGTCATTGAGTATATCACGACCCATATGAGAAGATCAATTGACAGATAGATAATTTGCCCCTTCCTGAGGGAAGCTTGATATCCATAGGGTCCCTTATGGTTATATGACTGAAAGTGTATGGCCATACCCAGGTGAGAACCTGATTTAGTCATAACCATGTGATTGGGTTAAAACAAGTGGTGACACACTTGTCCAATTAGATATCAATTTGGCAAAGGGACTATAATGCATCAGTGCCTAGTTGCGATGATGGGGATGTCGATGTCGATATTCATTCCGATGACTTGGGTAGCAGCGATGCACTGCTAGGTGCCACTCACTGCTTGTGGTGACCTTAGGTCAGCACTGCCAACGTCAAAGGAACCTACAGGGTCGCACACCTTGATGCTCGAGTTTTCATATTGATCGGATAGCCTTTGGATCGAGTTATTGGATAATTCAGATCTATTTGGGAGATTCATCAGCGCCAATGGGCTTGATATGATGGAAAAAACTTATTAAAGCCAATTTCTAATTTTGGCATATTGACCAAATTAACCATGGTTAACCTCATTTGACCTTGGGTTAAATTGGATTGGATCCAATGGGTTGATTAACATGCATAATGGACCTTGGGCTAGGCCCATTATATAGTTGGGCTTACTGATAAGTTAATTGGGCTTAAGGAGAAGAAAAGGTAAGCGCATATTTAACTCTAGTTAGACTAGGGTTAGCGCCTATGCCTTAATTAATATCATGTGATTAATTAAAGTTGATTTTGAATTAATCATTTGAGATAATATAGGGGCTAATTAATTAATTAATTAGAGTCCTATTTTTGTGGAGATTTAATAGGGCTAATTTTATTTTAATTAATTAGAGTCCTAATTGGATTAGGATTTAATTAATTAATTCCTAAAATCATGCTCTCCTAATTCTTCTCCAAGCCACACATGATCTCTATAAAAGAGACCCTAGCCCGCCCCTCTCATGGCAATAATTCCTCTTGGAGGCGTGGAGACAAGTGGAGGGGCGAAAGCTTGGGGTTCTTAGCGATTTTCTCCTCTCATCAAGATTAAAGAGATCTTCTTCCTCTTCTTCCCTTGGCGCTTCCCCACCTTGGTGATTGGCGCAAGTGTTCAAGAGGAACTCCCTTGTCATGGATCTTCTTCCCGAGGCTAGCACTGGGCGTGGAAGAAGAAGACTCGAAGCATCCGTGTGTGTGAGACTGTAGAAGGCGCACACTTGGGCGCCTACATTGACATCGTCTCAAATTGCTTCAAGGTACCTTCTCATCTCATCGTGTCGACTCCCTCGCATGACGATCTTCACTGGGTTTTTGGGACTGGCCTGTTTCGGGGTTATTCTTCCGCTGTGCTTTCTATGAAAATTTTTTAAAATATCCCCGGGGTTTCCTAACAACCGAGAGTAAGGGCAATGGTGGTAATCATACCACCCATCACTAAGACTCCCTTCTGCGCCCTAGCTACCTATGAATTTGCTTCACAAGATAAAATGGGGTGCTGCCGTGGAATCCAATCAACATGGCCCATATGAAAAATAACTCGAAAGATCTGACCTTGCCATCGCTCTCTGCTCTCCCAAAAATGGTATGCGCGAGTACCTGATGCATATATCTGAATACTGGGCTAGATAAACGTGTGGCTCTGGCGGTCCTCAGATCAAATCCTACCTCTCTAGAAATCTGCTCCCAAAGAGTCCTTTTGGAGGACTCATGACGGCGATGTCTAGTGCCCTCTGTGGGGAACCCAAAAATGTGACCAACCTATCAAGTGTAAGCACATGGTCTCGGTTCCCCAACCGGAATGCCATCCGCCGTGGATCTCTATCATCATAGTTATGCAGTGTGATCTGGACAGAACTGAAGAACTCTAGGGTCAACTGGACATATGTGGGATGCCTCTAGCAATAAAAATCCAACCACCCTATGTTCGAAAACATCCACTAGATTTCGTTGAACAATCCTAGAGACTGCAGTGTCTGATCATCCCAATAACATGTGCTAAGAACTCCTCTAGCAGTCACGGCTCGGTACCTCCTCTCCTGGTCCCTACTCCTGTATCTGATCTGTCATGGGTAAGGGACTGGGATAGGCAGTGGAGATAGTGCTCGTCTCCTCTCGACTATCTCAGGCTCTAGTGCTAGAGGAGACAGTGCTGGAGATGATGGCTCTAATGATGTGGCTAGTGACTGCTCTAGTGATGGCTCAGGCGATGGTAAATGTATCTCTGGGGACTGAGCTAATGGTATAGGAGCTGGAATTGGCATCTCAGTGTCATGTGGTATCTCGGATGCTGGAGATGCTGTCTCAGGAGCCTCAGATGGCTCTGGTGCAACTGATGGTGAAGAATGTAGCTCCGGAATATCTACCGAAATCTCTGGTAAATCAGCAAATCTCTCATGAGATCCCTCCTCATCATCTGGTAACTCCGGTGTAGTAGCCTCAAGAACTGGCAGGTCTCTCTGAGTTGAAGTAGGAGAGGGTGTCTCAGGGGTGTGAACAAAATCCTCTGGAGTGTCCACCTCCATAGACTAAGTATCAGCAGGAGTAGTAGACTCTAGTAAATCTGAAGGAAGTTTAGAAATAGTAGCCTCCTCCAAATCCATAGGCGTAGGAGTCGTCTACTGCTCATCAGTATGCTCCGTCTCAACAGTCATTGGAGCTAGCTCTGGGGGTACTACTGGTATCTCTATAGTATCTGGTACAGGTGAGAGACGTCTAGTGGCTCTCCTCCCCCAAGTAGAAGTAGAGCGACCGGTACACTTCCTAGCATACCGTCTAGTGATCCTCTGATCGCAACTCTCTGGCCTATCAGCAGGCCTCTTTAATATAATCTCTATCTCCGGAGAACTAACTAGTTCAGGTGCAACCTGTGACGTACTAGGTGCTGAAGGTGTACTCGGAGCTAATGGCACCCTCTCAGATCTATCCACCTCATCCGAAACACTTGGATACTCCCATGGTGTATCAGAAGGAAAATACAAGCTGAATGGGATTGGAGACTCCACTACTGACATATGTGCTAACTCGAATCGCTTTGGGAGTACTCCGTGAACCATCCTATATCTAGGATACATAGGAGGATACGGTCCTCGTACTCCCTCCTTCCTAACTGCCCATAGGGCCTAGTCCTCACTAATTTCCATGGTGCCATAATATCAGTCAAATCAACAAAAATTTCTATGTAAATTATACGAAAGTCGTGATGCTACAGTGATAGACAAATCGCCCGAATATGGGTATGCAGAAATCAATCCAAAAATCTTAAGCAACTTCCTCCAAATCTATATTGGAATCATGCAAATCTAGTGAAAAGACTAAAAAGTGGAACTAGGAATAGTTTTCTCATGAAACTGGGTGAAAATCGGTTGAGAATCGGGCGCTGGTGACAAACTCAAGCTCACGAACGTCTGCCGGTTCTTCTCCAAATCTAGTCGGAATCCGGTGAAAGACTGCCAGAAAATACTCACTGATGGTGGAGGAAAGTCTGAGAAAAGGTTTCGGCACAAGAGGTGGAGGAAATCGGTGAGAATCAGTGCTTAACGAATGAGGGCGTAAACCCTTAGTTCGCTCGTGAAATTTAAAGCATAAGAACTTACGGTCCATAATCAGTTTACAGCTGCAGTCGTAATACTTGCACAAATCCTCTATACTTCACAAAATAATTTTTAGAAAATTCCCAAAAAAATTCGGCACGTAAAACAACAAATTTAGAAGGCTTTACTTATATAAAAGTTCATCAAAACATGCTGATAAAATTCTCTAAAAATTCTAAGAAATTAAATCAAGTAAGAGGAATCTAAACTAAAAATGCTGAATTAGTAAAGTTCAAGATATCTGGGTTGCCTCCCAGGAAGCGCTTGTTTAAGGTCTTTAGCTTGACCATGGCAGAATTTATCATCGCTATGGTGGGTCTGAGGCAAAATAAATAATGTGAAGTTTTCCATCTCCACACCTCCTTAAATCAATTTGTAGGCAAAATTTATTCTTCTGCAATTGCACCCATCTCCCATCTCCTATCTCCTTGTCCTTTTCATGCTTCAAGTAGTCTTCTAAGGGATTCTCATCAACCTCTATGATCTCACTATTATTAGCCTTGCTTTCCTCAGCTTCAGTATTTTGGTAAGACCCTCACTTCTCTTTACCACAAGTTTTTCAATTTCAAATTTTTCCCGGTTTGCTCTCGGTAGCCCTTGAGGGAAAGGAATGGGTGGAACATATGCAGGGGGTCCCACATAAACTTCCTTTTTCTCCTTCTCGGGAGTAGTCTCCTCAATCTTCCTCTCTAAAATTTCAGTTACAGATTCTTCAATAGGCTTTCATCAACATATCCACCATTCACAACGGTGACGGCATTGCAATGCTCCCTGGGATTCATCTCTGGTTGACCCAAAAGCTTACCAATGGGCCTATTGCAAGTACTCGCCCACTGAGCTATTTGACTCTCTAACATCTTGTTGTGGGTGGCTAAAGCATCCACTCGAGTTGTCAGATGCTTCATAGCATCAGAGACATCTTTGTTGGTGTATATGCCCTAGGACCTAGTATTGGTCCATTATTGTACTACTTAACTTTGATATTTATATATCATTCTAGCATTGTCGTTATCTATGTTTGTCTACATCTACGATTATGTACTTACATGGTAATATCCCAGGAGACAGATTGGATCTGTGCTCAAATAGTTGTCCCCAGTCGATGTACTTGAGTGGATATGGGACAACTCTAGTACTTGTGAGATTGGTATATGGGCTGGTTAGGCACGAGGTGCTAACGCAGACATATGGGTATATCAGTGGTGGATATACTAGACCGATCCGCTGTAAGGCAATTACTTGGTGTCATGAGTTAACCTCACAAGTGATAAGAGATGCATTGATCCCTTGACTTGAGGTCATTGGCCATTCTATATGGTTAGGGACATACTTTGATACAACCTAACACCTCGCCATAGTTGGGAGGTAATAACGGTTGTCATTGAGCATGCCACGACCCATATGAGAAGGTCAATGTACAGACAAAGGATTTGCCCCTTCCTGAGGGAAGCTTGATATCCATAGAGCTCCTCAATGGTTATACGACTGAAAGTGTATGGCCATACCCAGGTGAGAACCTGATTTAGTCATAACCATATGATTGGATGAAAATAAGTGGTGAGACACTTGTCCAATCGGATATCAGTTCGACAATGATACTGTAATGCATCTATACCTAGTCGCGATGATGGG
Organism: Costus pulverulentus; assembly: GCA_027562315.1. NCBI lineage: Eukaryota > Viridiplantae > Streptophyta > Magnoliopsida > Zingiberales > Costaceae > Costus > Costus pulverulentus. Next base: position 52,248 of record JANTFE010014846.1, on the reverse strand, counting down.
GATGTCGATGTTGATATCCATTCCAATGACCTGGGTAGCAGCGATGCAATGCTAGGTGCCACTCACTACTTGACCTTTGGTCAGCACTACCAGCGTCAGAGGAACTTACAGGGTCGCACACCAAGATACTCGAGTTCTCGTATTGATTGGGAAGCCTTATGATCGAGTTATTGGATAGCTCGGATTGATTTGGGAGATTTCATCAGCGCCAATGGGCCTGATGAGATGGAAGAGAGTTATTAGAGACAAACTTCATTTTTGGCAGGTTGACCCGTATTTGACCATGGTTGGTCACATTGGATTAGGGTTGCATTGGATTGGATCCAATTGCTTAATTAACCCATGCAATGAAGTTTGGGCTTGCTCATTATCAAATGAGACCCAATAACAAGTTGTCATGATAAGAGAATGGGCTAAAAGGGTATAATGGAGAGAAATCTCCTCCCATTAGCGCCTAAGGGCATAATGGGGAGGAGTGGGCGCATGTTGCTTCCTTTGGAAGGATTTGGCGCCTAGCCCTTATGCCTAGGATGGAAACCTTGCTTCTATGGCAAGGATGAGGGCACATATGGCTTTAGGAACTTATATGGAAAGCTCTAAGCGCATATCGAAGAAGGTTAGGAGGGTATGGAAAGGACTTGGAGTCTTTGCTTGCTTCAAACCCTAGCCTCCCACTCCCCCTTTACCCTAGCCACATCTATTCAAGAGAGTTGTGCCCATCCCTTTCTCTTGCCGCCCCTTGGTCCATTTATACACTTGTATATGCAAGAGTAGAAGGGTGAACAATCAAGTTAGCGTGAGCAACATCTAGAGGGGCAAGAGCAAGGTTTTAGTGGCGCAATGATGGCTTTGTCGTGGTAGCATTAAAGTGTCGATTCCACAGGGACAGTGTTCAATTACCAAGTGATTCTGAATTGATATCTAGACAATCGATCAAGTGATTTGAAATTTTGAAACTAAAGCAAATATAGCCAAAAGTAAATCGAATCCGGCAACGGAAAGCTTCGAGGAGAAAACAAGGGTTAAAGATATCGGAACGTCGGGTTCGTTTCGTTGTTGGATCTCAAATTCAAGCAAGTAAAAATTATAGCAAAGCAAATTTTAAAAGTGTTCAAGGAAGTATCAAAAGGTACAGATTACCCTCTTTCGACGGCGTAATTCGATACCAATCTAAATCGGCGTCCTACTTTCGTGGCTCACCGTTCCTAGATTGATCCAATGGGTTCAGAAATACTATAAAATTCCTCATACAAATCTTGCCCAATTTCTTGACAGGTCAGAGTATGATCGAACTAGCAGATTTCAACTCAATATTTCTTACCTCGCTTACCCGTGATGTCGTCTTGTCATGATGTTCAACCTTTGTCCTTTGGGGGCTCTATTTTTCGGCTGAGTCCATCATCTTTGCGTAAGCTTGAGCTTCGTCATTTTCCTCAACATTTGGACTTTCCACAAGACAGACTTCCAGTGGGTCATTACGAGTTCCTTTAGATATGGGATTTTCTTCATCAACAGCATTCTCAACAACGTCCAGGCTACAACAGGAACTTGCAATAGAAGGGTGTTTCAGGCTTCGTGCCAAATCAAATTCGATAGCTTCCTTACCGATATTTAGGGCTAATTTTCCGTTCTTCACGTCGATGGCTGCTCCGGAAGTCACAAGAAATGGCCTTCCAAGAATTATCAATAATTTTGTGTCCTCCTCCATCTCAAGTACAACAAAGTCAACAGGAATGAAGAAATCTCCGACCTTGATCGGGACGTCTTCCAGTATTCCTGCCGGCTTGTGTACTGAGCGGTCAGCTAGTTGCAAAGAGATTGATGTTGCTTTTACGTCGCCAATGTCCAGTTTCGTGCAGATTGAAAAAGGCATTAAACTGACACTAGCGCCGAGATCACATAGTGTGTGATCAAAAGTCAGATCCCCAATTTTGCACGGAATTGAAAGGCTGCCCAGATCTTTCAATTTCTCCGTAAGTTTATTTTGAATAATAGCGTTGCACTCTTCAGTAAGCGCCATTGTACCAGGTTCTTCTAACTTCCGCCGGTTTGAAAGAATGTCCTTCAAAAATTTCGCGTATGTGGGCATTTGCGTCAGTGCTTCAGTAAAGGGGATGTTGATGTACAATTTTTTCAAAATTTCTAAAAATTTTCTGAACTGTTTATCTAGCTTCGCCTTAGCCAGTCTTTGTGGGAATGGAATGGGTGGCTTATAAGGTGGTGGTGGAACATAAGCTGGTTCATTCTCATGATCATCTTTTTCCTCACTTGATCTCTCAGGTTCAGGTATATGACTAGTAGATGCGTCAAGACTCAGGTTGGAATCAGATACTCTCGCTTCCTCTAGTTGCTTACCACTACGAGTAGTAATTGCACTGTAATTCTCTCGTGGGTTCTATTCGGGTTGGGAAGATAACCTACCTGTGGGTCTAGCTAGACTAGTGGCTAAGTTTGCCAATTGGATATCAACCTGTTTGTTGTGGGCTTCAATGGAGTCTAGTCTAGATGACATATGACGCATCATATCATTAACACTCTCATTGGTTTTGGTCTGAGAGGATATGAAATTTTCCATGATTGCTTCAAGTGAGGTCCTTTGAGGTTGTGGTGCACACGGTCGAGGTTGGAATCTAGGTGGTGGTCTGTAGTTCGATTGTGGAGCAGGATTGGGGTTGTTCCTGTAAGAGAAGTTAGGATGGTTTCTCCAACCAAGATTATATGTAGTGGAGTAGGGATCATTTTGTGGTCTTGGATTTTGGTTCCCTACGGCATTAACAAATTCGTGTTGTGGTTCAGAGGGTTGGGAAACGACTAACTGGCAATTAGCATGTGTATGGCCAAAAATTCCACAAATTTCACATACAGAAGAAGTAGAGCTAGAATCGATAGAATTGACATGCATGGAATCAAGTTTATGAGATAATGAATCAACCTTGGCTGCTAGAGAACTTAAGGCATCGAGTTCATACTTACCTGGCGCAACGGCCCTAGATGATGTACCTCGTTGGTCTCCAACCCATTGGTTGTGATTTAGTGCCATGTCTTCTAATAGATTCATTGCGTCATCGATTCTTTTGTTCATAAGTGCTCCACCAGCGGCGGCATCTACAGTAAGAAATGTATTATAGTTAAGACCATGGTAAAATGTATGAACAATTACCCATTTTTCCAAGCCGTGGTGTGGGCTTAGACGTTGAAGCTCCTTGAATCGCTCCCATGCTTCGTACAGAGATTCCCCGTCCTTTTGGGTGAAACCAGTGATTAGGTTTCGCAACTGAACAGTTTTGATGGGGGGAAAATATTTCGAGAGAAATGCTTGGGAAAGTTGTTCCTAGGTAGTGAGCGATTCTAGTTGAAGCGAGTATAGCCAGTTTCGAGCTCTATCCCGTAGAGAGAATGGGAAGAGTCGTAATCGTAGTGCGTCGCTGGAAACTCCGTTCATCTTTGTCGTGTCGCAGAACTCTAAGAATATCAATAGGTGCATGTTTGGGTCTTCAGATGGCAGGCCTCCGAACTGGTTCTACTGAACCATCGATAGGAGGGAGGGCTTTATCTCAAAATTATTTCCCTCCACTGGAGGTCGAGAAATACTAGAGTGAAGACCCTGCGCATTTGGAGCAGCGAAATCTTTCAAAGTTTGATTTTCGTTTGCCATCATTAGATCAATTGGAATTGGTTCAGTATTCCTTGGTGGAGCTCTAGCGCTCAATTCCTTTAATCGTCTTCTATGATGGAACGTCCTTTCGATTTCTTGATCTAGCTCGTACAAATCCTTCAATCCACTAGATCGTAAACCTGTACGTATACAACAGTTAAAGCGCAGATAGCAGAGATTGAGAGAAAAAGTAAATAACTAGAACTGCGAAACAAAATGAAAGAAAAAGGCAAACAAACAAAAATAAAGAAACAAAAGAAAAGTAACAAAAGCTATAAACAAAGCATAGAATGAATAAACACAAAGTAAAATTTGCAATTGCTTTGAAATATCAAGTTTGAGAATGAGATACATACAACGAGAGTACACCTTTGTTCCGACAAAATATTTACGCTACCATAGCGTCGTTTAAGTACAAATCTCTACATGAAGAAGGAAATATAAGAAAGACTTAAAGATAAAAGACTACAAACTCTTCTAAGAGGGTTGAAATCTTCTTCCTCCAAGCCTTTTGGAATGGATGCACAAGAGAACTCCTTCTCCCAAACTTTCTCCAAGAACTTCACACCAAGCCAAGACCCATCGCCCTTTCCAAGCCAGATTTCGCCCCTTTTTATCATTTCCGAGATGTCCTTTGATATTCCAGCCTTAAAGCCCTTTTAATTAGCTACGTTTTGACACCTTAAACGTCAAACACGGAGCTATAATGACAAAGTTATGACCCTTTTAAAGTTTAGGCTGCGCAAGTGAGATTATGGGTGTGATGAAGATCACGGCCATGGCTGTAATGTCAGCATCGATTCTCTTCAGCTCCTGAAACGTCCATACAATTGTGGGCCATTAAATTCTCGTCGTAATGACATCAAAAACGTCAAAATCGGAGTTGTAACGGACAAGTTATGCCCCATTTAATTGTGACCCTTCGAATGCCCTTCTTGCACGTAGAGATTACGGGTGTAATGAGATTATGGGCATGCTTGTAATTTCTGTGGCGAACCCCGTTTCATCTGAAATTTTGCGGGTGAGTTGACTTTTGACTTGACTTGCATTTCGACCATAGTATGGTGTCGAAGGTCACCGGTGTGAAGATTACAGGCAGGGTGAAATTACGGCTATACCCGTAACGTCTTCTGTCGAAGTTTTTGTCTTCCGAAAGGCTTCTTTTGAGAAAGTTGAGGGCACGCACGCCTTCATAATATGATTATGCTTGAATCAAAATGGGCTTCCTGAAAATTCAAGGTGGAAATTATGGCCATAATGCAGATTATGGCCTCGGCCGTAATTCTAGAAATTTGCTCCGTTTGAAGCAAAACTTCTCGTCAAGGTGCCTGATTCACTCGGGAACATAAATATACTTCCAAATAGCTCCAAAAGTGAGTGAATTGTCCTGTATTCATCAAGATGACAAGAAGTGAAGCTCCTGAAGGAAATCAATGAAATAAGCCGGAAAAAGATATAAAAGCATGAAAATAGGTCTCGATTCATAGGTAAATATTAGTCTAAAAGACTATAAAAATACGAGACATCAAAATCTCCTAGACTTAAATCAATGCTTGTCCTCAAGCATGTAAAGCAGATAAGAGTGGAATCAGAAAAAGATGAAATCACATCAAGCTTGTAAAATATCCATGGGAGATACCATTATGAAGAAATCTTAGGAAGTCAGGGGAGTCAAGATATCATCTATCGTCAAGAATAAAGGTGTGAAGATCCAAAAACCAAAATCAGATAAGACTTACCTCCGCAAGATGCAGTAATCTCCTGTGTGGTATATGTGCTCATTTCGAACCTGACTCATCCAAAGACACAGAGTTGGAAAAACATCAATGCACTCTTATTTGTTTTATTGTCCTCTCAATTTTTATTTTGACTTCAACTCTTTTCTTATGTACCACTACCAATTTTACGCAGTGCCAAGTAGAGGAGTCTGTTTTATTTTCTTTTTGTATTTACAATCTTTTTTTTGTTTTTTTGTTTTTTTATTTTTTTTTTTGGTTTCAACACAAAGTAATGAGAGGAGATCATGGATAAGTGCATTGAGTATTTCCAACATCTATAAAGGAGAATCAAATTGATAGAGTAATATACTTGTACAAAAAGATCACAAGCATTTCGTAAGAGGAAAAATCTCAATCAAAATTTCGGTCTATCACTTCACAAACCTTATCCATCAAATAGAATATTCAAATGAAATCCTGACCGAGAACTAAGATTCAAAACATAATGATGTCCATGAAGTATAAATATGAAGTTATCGTGAATCTTGTTGAAAATCAAAACAGTTTCAGCATGAGAAAATAGTTCCAGAGTGTAATCCAATTGTCAAAAAGCAAGGGTGCATCCGGAAAATGATAAAACAAAGAACGGACAAAAAGCATAACACAAATACCATTAACAGGAAAAATAAAAGACAAGTACTATATAATAAAGCAAGTATGAAATCTTATCTCGCCTGAGCGGGACGCGGAGACCAAGTATGAAATCTGGATCCCATCTCACTAAAAGAGTCTTACTCTTTCGGGCTGTTTTGCTGGATTTTTCAGCCAGA
>JANTFE010014846.1:23422-36468 GCA_027562315.1 Costus pulverulentus | reverse complement strand
GTTGATCATATGTTTTCATATCCGATCTTGATTTGAAACCCTTTTTCCGCAAAGCTTGTTAGAATCGCAAGTTTAGGGTTTCTCCCCCTTAAGTTAGGGGTTCTTTCACTACTTACCCTGTTATTGTTGATGCACAGCTTGGAAAATGGGAAACATATTTGCTTCTCAAAGAATTAAGAACTCATAGAAAGATAATTGGGTACACAATTGATGACTTAAAGGGAATTAACTCTTCCTTTTGTATGCACAGGATCTTGATGGAAGAGGAACAGAAGCCACATGCAGATTTTCAAAGGAGACCCAACCCCTCTATGAAAGAAGTTGTGATAAAGGAGGTTTTGAAATTACTTGATGCAAGTATTATCTATCCTATCTCTGATAGTAAATGGGTAAGTCCTGTACATTGTGTTCTTAAGAAAGGAGGGGTAACTGTCATGAAAAATAAAGACAATGAATTAATTCCTGTTAGAACTATAACTAGTTGACGCATGTGCATAGATTATAGAAAATTAAATGCTGCTACTACGAAGGACCATTTTCCTTTACCTTTTATTGATCAAATGGTTGAAAGACTAGCAAACCATTCTCACTTCTGTTTCTTAGATGGGTATTCTGGTTTTTTTTCAAATTCCTATACATCTTGATGATCAAGATAAAACCATTTTCACTTGCCCGTATGGAACTTTTGCATGTAGGAGAATGTCTTTTGGTTTATGTAATACACCTGCTGCTTTTCAGAGATGTATGATGGCTATTTTTTTCTGATTTTATTGAGGGTTTTATGGATGTAATTATGGACGATTTCTCTGCATACGGTTCTTCTTTTGACGTTTGTTTGGCTAATTTATCTCGGGTTTTACAAAGGTGTGAAGAAAGTAACCTTGTGCTTAATTGGGAAAAATGTCATTTCATGGTTAGGCAAGGGATAGTTTTGGGGCACTTGATTTCAGAGAGAGGAGTTGAAGTTGGCAAAGCCAAAGTTCAGGTGATAGAGAAATTAGAGCCGCCCACTATAGTAAAGGAGGTCCGGAGCTTTCTGGGACATGCAGGGTTCTACCGGCGATTCATCAAGGATTTCTCTAAACTTGCTACACCTCTTACAAATCTACTTTGTAAAGATGTTAAATTTTCTTTTGATGAGGACTGTTTATCTACTTTTTAGAAATTAAAGAAAGCTTTGATTTCAGCACCTATCATTCAGCCTCCAGATTGGGATTTGCCTTTTTGAGCTCATGTGTGATGCTAGTGATTATGCAATAGGAGCAGTTTTGGGATAGAGAAAAGAGAAAAAGCCTTATATTATTCATTATGCTAGCAGGACTTTGGATGAGACACAGAGAAATTACACCACCACTGAGAAGGAACTTTTAACCATAGTGTTTGCCTTTGATAAATTTTGATCATACTTGATTAACTCCAAAGTGGTGGTGTACAGTGATCATGCAGCTGTGAGATACTTAATGCAGAAAAAAGATACTAAACCACGCTTGCTCAGATGGATTTTACTCTTGCAGAAGTTTGATTTGGAAATTAGAGACAAAAAGGGATCAGAAAATTTTGTTGCAGATCATCTTTCAAGGATAATGGTGAATACCGAAAAGAATGATGTAATCAATGATTCCTTCCCTGAGGAATAACTTTTGGCCATTGAACAAATCAGATCTCCATGGTATGCTGACATAGTGAATTATCTTGTAGCTAATATTTTTCCTCCTGATTTGAGTTACCAAAGAAGGAAGAGATTCTTAGCTGAGGTAAAACACTATTTTTGGGATGAGCCTTATGTGTTTAGAAGATGTGCAGATGGTATTTTTAGAAGATGTGTACCTGAAGAGGAAATCACAGATATATTATTTCAATGTCATGGATCCTTTTATGGTGGTCACGCCGGTACTGAGAAAACTGCTTTCAAAGTGTTGCAATTAGGATTTTACTGGCTTTCAATTTTTAAAGATGCTAGAAACTTTGTTTCATCTTGTGATAGGTGTCAAAAGATAGGTAACATTAACAAAAGCCTTGAGATGCCACTGTCTAATATTCTTGAGGTTGAGAATTTGATGTTTGGGGGATTGACTTCATGGGACCTTTTCCATCATCTGGAGGTAACAAATACATTCTTATGGCAGTTGATTATGTTTCAAAGTGGGTTGAGGCTCTTGCTTCTCCTACTAATGATTCCAGAGTTGTTATTAAACTGTTCTAAAAGATTATCTTTCCAAGGTTTGGAACACCCCGAGTAGTGATTAGTGATGGCGGCTCACATTTCATAGAGCATAAGTTCTCAGCCTTGCTTAAAAAGTACGGGGTAAATTATAGAGTTGCAACACCTTATGACCCCCAAACTAGTGGACAAGTTGAGATATCAAATAGAGAAATAAAATGGATTTTAGAAAAGACAGTGTCATGCACTATGAAAGATTGGGCATTTAAACTTGATGATGTGCTGTGGGCCTATCGGTCTGCTTTTAAAACACCAATAGGTATGTCTCCCTTTCAATTAGTTTATGGAAAATCTTGTCATCTACTTGTAGAGCTTGAGCATAAGGCATTCTGGGCAATCAAAGCACTCAATTTTGACTTCAAAAATGCGGGTGAAAAACGGAGGTTACAATTGAACGAGCTAGATGAGATTAGACTCTCTGCATACGAAAATGCAAAAATTTACAAGGAGAGGACTAAAAGATGGCATGATCAACATATTTTCAGAAGGGAATTTCAACCAGGTGACTTTGTTCTTTTATTCAATTCTAGATTGAGACTTTTTCCTAGAAAACTTAAATCTTGATAGTCCGGGCCTTTTCAGGTGAAGAAGACTTATCCTTACGAAGCCATGGACATATGGAGTGAAGAAACAGGAGATTTTAAGGTTAATGGTCAATGGTTGAAACATTATTATCAAGAGGAGCAGATTGAAGAAAAAGAAAAGTTTTACCTTGATGAACCACGATCAAATCTGAGTGCAGAACGGTCAAGCTAAAGACATTTAAATAGCGCTTCTTGATAGGCAACCCATGCACTCCTTCTTTAGTTTATTCTCATTTACTTTTCTGTATTTTTACTTCTGTTTTTAGAACTAATGTTTCTTCTCTTTTCGTAGAAGAAAAATTTTTTTTCTAATTTGGCATAAATTACGGAGAGATTGGATCAGATGTTGATAAGCAAAACTTTGTGAGTATTCCTTTTTCTTCACTTCTTTAAAATTCATCTTCCCCATCGATATTTTGTCTTCCAAACTTTTTGTGCCCGCTGCATTCTGATTATTCTTCTATAGATAAAATGATTCTTTTGATGACGGATGAATTCATGCCTGTGATTAGATCTAGACCTATCATGTCGAATTTGTTTCTCTAATATATATCTACTTTTGAAATTTTTCATTAATTGATGAATGAGATTTTAGGTGGATATATTGTTTGAAGAATTTGATTTGAAAGTGAAACTACTTGTTAGATAAAATTAGCATATAAGTATAATTTTTGAATTGATGTCGATTGATTAGTTTAGTTGATGTATAGTCTATTTGCTATTTGTTGGGGAGAAAGAATCCAAAATCCAAAAATAGTGAGTGACTCCCCTACTTGGCACTGTGTAAAATTGACAGTGGTACCGAAGATATGGGTTGAAGTCTGAAAAGAAAAAAAGATTAGAGAGAGAGAAAAAGAAAATGACTCCTCTACTTGGCACTGTGTAAAATTGACAGTGGTACCTAAGACAAGAGTTGAAGTCCCAAAAAAAAGTGTGTATCTATGTGGGTACATGTCATTAAAAACACAAAAAGAATAAAAAGAAAAATGAAGAAAAGGAAAATTTTGAGTGGAAAAAGACTTTGGATATCTTATTCCTATAAACAAAAGTATGATAGATTTGAACTGAAACTTAGGTGAATTCATGAGACTGAGATTCTAATTATTATACAAGTTGCAAAATTTTATTTGATTAAGTTGTGGATCTTGAGGATTGAATTCAAAAGATGATATGCCTATTTGAAATTTTATGAATTAATTGGTGGGATTTTTCATTGGTGATTGTATTCTAGAAATTTATTCTTCATGAGAAAATCTTTTCCTATGCTCAATTTTTGATTTTTGCTTGAGGACAAGCAAAGTTTGAGCCTTATGTGTTTGATAACACCGAAATTTATAGTAAATTTTGTGCCATTTCATATATCTTTTCAAATTCTTGAACCTTTGCATATTTTTATGCCTTTTTTTTATCAAATACTATGGAATCTACACTCTTTTTGGTTTTTGCTGATTTTCAGGTAAAAGGGCACGATTTTTAGGCATTTTCAAGAAATCTCATATGCATGAATGAATTCCCACCATCAAGAGGAGATTACATGTCACATTTTATGAAGATTGGAGCTACAGACCAAATTACAGAAGTGCCGTAATTTCACGGTACCGTAATTCTAGTCAAATCCTGTACAGAAGAACTTAAAGAAAATACGATAGTGTCGTATTGGAAACCACAGCAGTAATTCTATTCTAAACACGCGATTTTCTCAGACTTTTTGAAGCCCAATTTTTGCGCGATCGATTGCGGACGATCCAGGTCATAATTCGAAGATTAGTAAGAAGCGAAAGGAGAGCTTTTCGCGAGGAGAATACACAGACACCAAAAGCCTTAATTTTCTTTGACCGACGAGGGAGAAATTGATTTACATGTCGCCACCCTAGGTTTCACCACCGGGAAGCGTACAACACATCTCTAGCCGTGAAATTTGAGGGGAAGCTTCGCTTGGAAGAGGAGAACATATCCTAGAAGTTTTAGAGTGAAAGGAGATCGATTGGAGGAGAAATCAACAAAAGCATGCCGCCACTGTTCACGCACGAAAATTACGGCTGTAATTTCCATTACAGCCGTGTGGCTATTCGTTTTTCCCCTCTTTCTTTGATTTCCTACACTTTAACTCTATAGAATATTGTAATCTTTCTACCATGTTAGCTTAAACCTTTTATGGGATATGGGGGAGTAATTCCCTTTGATTTCTTAATGACTAGATAATTTTTCCATTACTTCGTCGAGTATAATTTTAGTGTGATAATTCTACTTATGTGAGAATTGTCTATAATTCTCCACAGTTTTCTTATTACCATGCATGATTTAGAGTTTTCGCACCATGGACTGAAAAGTGATTTGCTTGAGAACTTGGAACCCTAAAATTGAATATTAGTAACTCACCGTAAGAAATTAGGTTAGTTCTTATTTCTTGATTTTAGAAAAATAATTGTCATGCTTGATAATTTGAATCTAGGATTGAGTTACTTTGTTAAACGTGAAGATCTTGTATGAAAGTGAAGATCGAAATGTTGGAGAACCTTAAGTAGAACTTGTGTTGAGACTCGGATGCAAGAAAGTGACCCTTAAGACTCCACTTGAGATAATCAACTTAGAATTCGGATGCACGAAAGTGATCCTTGAGTTCTTTTATTGATGATTTACTTATTTTCAACATGGGATAGATCCTGCGCGATAGTGAGGATTGGTCCCCTGTATGATTGTCTGCGTGAATGTGAAACTATCTCTCTATGAAGTAAATCACATCTTTATCATGATAAAATTAGACTCAACGAACATCTTTTCATATCTAGTCGTGGAAATTAAAATGAATGAAACCCTAGTCCCAGATTCTCTCTCTAGTATTTTCGTTAGCTTTTATTAGTTCACTTGCATAGTTTCGATTACCTAGATAGTATGAAATCGATTACTCGATACTTGACAAATGAGGTCTCTATGGTTTGATATCTTTCTTTATTACTTCGAGTATCCGTGCACTTGTGGACACAACTATCTTAAATTTCCCGATTGACTTTGTGGGTTGTCAATTCGATTAAAATAGTGGGAGCCATAATCATTTAAAACAAGTCCAGTTTAAATGATTCGAAGTAGTACTAATCTGCTATTTCTTGGTTGTTATAGAACAATGGCTGTGAACAATGGCAGATGGTCACTGCGATCTACCCTAGAAAGAGATAAGTTGGTTGGATCCAACTTACTGGATTGGTATATGAACTTGAGAATTGTGCTCAAGCTCGAGAGGAAGCTCTATGTCCTTGAGCAGCCTATTCCTGAGCCACTTCCATGCTCGGCCTCAGCAGCTAAGAAGGATGCTTATGATAAGCATTAGGCTGATACTTTGGAGGTAGCCAATTTGATGCTAACCAACATGTCGCCCGAATTAAGAGGCAATATGAATCTAAGAGTGCCTCTGAGATTATTTCTAATCTAAGGTAGCTCTTTGATGAATTGGTTGAGCTCAACCCTCCTAAAGTAAACATTCAATGTGTTGAGCCGAAAGGCTTAACTAAGACATTGAAGATAAAGATGGAAAGAGTCAGGAATAACAAGTGCTACTCATGTGGAGGACCACCTCACATGATAAGGGACATGGTGCGACTTCAGAATGAGAAGAAGAGAGGCAAGGCTTCGTCTTCATGCTCAGGTATTAATGTTACTAAAGTCAACCTTTCTACTTCTATGTCATGGGTATTGGATACTGCATGTGGAGCTCATATTTGTACAAATATGCAGGGGCTCAAGAAAAGTAGATTGGTGCGGGCTGGACAGATTGACCTACTAGTTGGAAATGGGCCACAGGTTGCTGCTGTTGCTTTAGGAATTTTGACTCTCTCCCTGCCTTCTAGACTTCAATTAGAGCTAGATAATTGCTATTATGTACCTTCACATACTAAGAACATTGTATCCATTCCTTGCTTGGCAAAGAAGGGATTTAAGTTTGAAATAAATAAGAACTTCTGTTATTTTTCATTTGCAAATGTGTTCTATGCGAAGGGTACTTTATGCAATGGTTTATATGTCTTGGACATGGATAGCTCTATTTGTAACATAAATAATAAAAGGACCAAACTAAGTGGTTCAGTTGGTACTTTCCTCTGGCATTGTCGATTAGCCCAGATAAACAAGAATCGCATCCAACAACTCCATGCAAATGGGTTGTTAGATTCAAGTTCCTTGGAGGAATTTGATGCTTGTGAACCTTGTTTATTAGGGAAGATGGCAAAGGCGTCCTTTACCAAGATTGGTGAGAGGGCAGGAGGTTTATTGGATCTCATACATACTGATGTGTGTGGGCCATTCAATAAATAAGCAAAATGAGGGTACAACTACTTCATCACATTTACTGATGACTTCAGCAGATATGGATATGTCTATCTGATGAGACATAAGTCTGAATCCTTTGAGAAATGTAAGGAGTTCAGACATGAAATAGAGAACCAGCTATGTAGATCCATTAAGGCTCTTCGATCAGATCATCGTGGAGAGTACCAGAGCGGTGAGTTCTTTGACTATCTGAGAGAGTGTGAGATCCTATCCCAACGCACTCCTCCTGGAACACCTCAATGGAATAGTGTGTCTGAAAGGAGAAATCGAACCTTGTTGGACATGGTTCAATCTATGATGAATCATGCAACTCTACCACGCTCATTCTAGGGTCATACACTTGAGACAACTTATCTGATACTGAATAATGTTCCATCTAAGAGTGTCTCCTAGATACCATACGAGGTATGGAGTGGGAGACACCCTAATCTCACCTTTATCAGGATCTGGGGATGTGAGTCTTATGTCAAACGTCAGGATTCTAGCAAGCTAGAACCTAGATCTGATAAATGTGTGTTTGTGGGGTATCCTAAGGAAACTAAGGGTTACTACTTCTATGTTCCCATCGAGAACAAAGTTTTTGTTGCTCGGGGTGCTGTCTTTCTAGAGAAAGAATTTCTCATGAAAGAAGTCAATGGGAGGAAGTTTGACTTGGACAAGGTCCAAGTGCAACCACAAGACACAGAGATGGAACCTAAGCCACCTGCACTAGTTGTTGGGCAACCTGAGGCTCAGACACATGCCCCACGTAAGTCTGGGAGGATTCATCGTGCGCTTGGGAGGTATGGGTCACTGCCGACTCAACACGATGGGATCTTCATCATTGAGGATGAACCCAGGACTTATGATGAGGTGGTCAGTGGACTGGACTCCGAGAGATGGCTTGAGGCCATGTGATCCAAGATGGATTCCATGCCAGCTAACCAAGTCTAGGATTTGGTTGAGCTGCCTGATGGGGTAAAACCCATAGGGTGTAAATGGGTATTCAAAAGGAAGATAGACATAGATGGCAACATAGTTACCTATAAAGGTAGACTAGTGGCTAAGGGATTCAAACAAGTCCACAGGGTGGACTATGATGAAACCTTCTCGCCGGTTGCCATGATCAAATCCATTCGGATTCTGCTTGCTATAGCTGCATATCATGACTATGAGATATGGCAGATGGATGTAAAGACATCGTTCCTTAATGGGTAGCTGACTAAGGATGTGTACATGACACAACCTGATGGCTTCATCCATCCTGCAAATGCCAGTAAGGTCTGTAGGCTAAAGAAATCCATTTATGGATTAAAGCAAGCATCTCGAAGTTGGAATCTTCGGTTTGATGAAGTTGTGAGAGATTATGGCTTTATCAAAGCGAAGATGACACCTGTGTATACAAAAAATTCAGTGGGAGCTTGGTGACTTTTTTGGTCTTGTATGTCGATGACATACTGCTCATCGGGAACGACATCCCTAGTCTTGAAGTTGTGAAGACATGGTTAGGGAAGTGTTTCAAGATGAAGGACTTAGGGGAGGCCGCCTATATCCTCGGCGTGAGGATCTACCAAGATAGATCCAAGAGGCTCCTGGCCCTTAGTCAAAGTACCTACATTGATATGGTCTTGGAGAGGTTCAACTTGGAACAATCCAAGAAAGGATACCTTCCAGTGAGACATGGCCTTACTCACTCAAAGAGCCAGTGTCCCACCACACAGGCTGAGAGGGATGACATGAGTCGAGTCCCCTATGCTTCGATAGTGGGGTCGATTATGTATGCAATGTTGTGTACTAGACCAAATGTGGCTTATGCTGTGAGCATAACCAGCCGATACCAATCCAATCCAGAATTGCAGCACTAGGTGGCTGTAAAGAACATCCTTAAGTATCTGAGAAGAATTAAGGATCTGTTCTTGGTCTATGGGGGACAAGAAGACCTTAGTATGCAGGGCTACACTGATGCGTCATTCCAGTCTGACCCTGACGACTTTAGATCGCAGGCCGGCTATGTGTTCAAAATGAATGGAGGTGCTATAAGCTAGAAGAGCTTCAAGCAATCCACCATAGCTGATTCTACAACTGAGGCTGAGTATGTGGTAGCTTCTGAGGTAGCCAAAGAAGCCGTTTGGACTAGGAAGTTCATTTCTAAACTTCAGGAGGTTCCAAGTGCAATGGATCCCATTGAGCACTACTGTGACAACAATGGAGCAATTGCACAAGCTAAGGAACCACGGTCTAATCAAATATCCAAACACATACTCAGAAGATTTCACCTGATCAGAGAGATCATTGACAGAGGTGATATCAAGATTAGCAGAGTTGACATAGAGAACAATTTGGCAGACCCATTGACCATGGCTTTAGCGTAGCAGAAGCATGATGGTCACGCTAGAGATATGGGGTTGAGATTCCTCAACCTCTAGGTCTTAGTGCAAGTGGGAGATTGTTGGTGTATATGCCCTAGGACCTAATATTGGTCCATTATTGTACTACTTGACTTTGATATTTATATATCATTCTGGCATTGTCGTTATCTATGTTTGTTTACATATACAATTATGTACTTACATGGTAATGTCCCTGGAGACAGATTGGATCTGTGCTCAAACAGTTGTCCCCAGTCGATGTACCTGAGTGGATATGGGACAGCTCTGGTACTTGTGAGACTAGTATATGGGCTGGTTAGGCACGAGGTGCTAACGCAGACATATGAGTATATTAGTGGTGGATATACTAGACTAACCCGCTGTGAGGCAATGAGTTGGTGTCATGAGTTAACCTCACAAGTGATAGGAGATGCATTGATCCCTTGACTTGAGGTCATTGGTCATTCTATATGGTTAGGGACATGCTTTGATACAACCTAACACCTCACCATAGTTGGGAGCTAATAACGGTTGTCATTGAGCATGTCACGACTCATATGAGAAGGTCAATGTACAAATAAAAGATTTGCCCCTTTATGAGGGAAGCTTGATATCCACGGAGCTCCTCTATGGTTATATGACTGAAAGTGTATGGCCATACCCAGGTGAGAACCTGATTTAGTCATAACCATGTGATTGGGTGAAAACAAGTAGTGACACACTTGTCCAATCGGATATCAGTTCGGCAAAGAGACTGTAATGCATCTGTACCTAGTCACGATGATGGGGATGTCGATATCCATTCCAATGACCTGGGTAGCAGCGATGCACTGCTAGGTGCCACTCACTACTTATGATGACCTTTGGTCAGCTTTGCCAGCGTCAGAGGAACCTACAGGGTTGCACACCAAGATACTCGAGTTCTCGTATTGATTGGAAAGCCTTATGATCGAGTTATTGGATAGCTTAGATTGATTTCGGAGATTTCATCAGCGCCAATGGGCCTGATGAGATGGAAGAGAGTTATTGGAACCAAACTTCATTTTTGGCAGGTTGACCCGTATTTGACCATGGTTGGTCACATTTGGATAAGGGTTGCATTAGATTGGATCCAATTGTTTAATCAACCCATGCAATGAAGTTTGGGCTTACTCATTATCCAATGAGGCCCAATAACAAGTTGTCATGATAAGAGAATGTGCTAAAAGGATATAATGGGGAGAAATCTCCTCCCATTTGCGCCTAAGGGCATAATGGGGAGGAGTGGGCGCATGTTGCTTCTATGGCAAGGATGGCACCTAGCCCTTATGCCTAGGATGGCAACCTTGCTTCTATGGCAAGGATGAGGGCACATATGGCTTTAGGAACTTATATGGAAAGCTCTAAGTGCATATGGAAGAAGACTAGGAGGGTATGGAAAGGACTTAGAGTCTTTCCTTGCTTCAAACCCTAACCGCCCACTCCCCCTTTACCCTAGCCACATCTATTCATGAGAGTTGCGCCCATCCCTTTATCTTACCACCCCTTGCTCTATTTATACACTTGTATATGCGAGAGTAGAAGGGTGAACAATCAAGTTGGCGTGAGCAACATCTAGAGGGGCAAGAGCAAGGGTTTTAGTGGCGCAACCTTCTCCATCTTCCTAGCCGCAACTTGTCTTCCTCTTCATCTCTTCTTGGCGCATGAAGACTTGAAGTTGGCGGCTTCTTCTCTTCCCTCTCTTCTCTTGGCACATCTCTTCTTAGAGGGTGGTGCAAGTGAAGAGGTGATCTCCTCCTTCTCCTTTCTCATTGGCGCAACTCAATTGGTGAGTGGCGCAAGTCTTGAAAAAGGTGGACAAGGCTTGGATCTTCTTCTCGAGGCTAGCACCGAGCATGGAAGAAAAGAGCTTGAGGCATCCGTGTGTGTGAGACTGCAAAGGGTGCATGCTTGGGCGCCTACCTCGACATCGGCCTCGTCTTGCTCCTAAGGTATTTTTCTATCTCATCGTGTCGATTCCCTCGCTTGACGATCTTCACTAGGGTTTTGGGACTGGCTTGTTTCGGGGATATTCTTCTGCTGTGCAATGTATATGTGTTGTAATGACTCTGAAAAATTGTAAAATATCCCCGGGGTTTCCCAACAATCTTCGTTGTGCTTCTTCTAAGCAACAACAAATCCTTCCAAGAGAGACTCCAAGTTAGACTTCTGGGGTGGTCCAAACTGCCTGGATTGAAATCCTGGTGGCGGCCTATTATTCTGCTGATTGTATTGTGGAGGAATTTGCACTTGATTGTTCTTATAGGATAGGTTCGGGTGATTTCTCCAGCTTGGGTTATATGTGGCAAAATAAGGGTCGATCACCAGCATTTGGTTGAAATTCCCTAAAGCATTGACCTGCTCTTGACAAGAATCATCCTATGATGAAGCTAAGAGCTGACAATCAGATGAATTATGTCCTGAAACACCACACACTTCACAAGAAACAACATTAACCGCAACTAAAGGAAAAGTAAAGGAATCTAACTTTTATGCTAAGGAATCTACCTTCACTGCTAGGGATGTTAAGGAGTCATTGCTATACTTACCAACAACGGTAGACAAGGTACCTCGCTCATTAGACCAATGGTTATGGTTCATAGCCATGTCTTCAAGCAAAGTAGCAGCATCCTCCATGCTTTTGCTCATTAAAGCTCCCCCAATCATAGCATCTACCATAAGCTTTGTGCTATAGTCCAATCCATTGTAGAAGATATGGATTAGGACCCACTTCTCAAGCCCATGGTGAGGACACATATATTGGAGCTCCTTGAAATGATCTCATGCATCGTAGATAGATTCTCCCTCTCATTGTCCAAAGCATGTAATATGTTCCTCAGCTGAACTGTCTTGCTCGGTGGGAAATATTTGTTCAGAAAAGCTCGTGAAAGTTCATCCCAAGTAGTGATGGATCTAGCTGGAAGAGAGTACAACCAAGCTCGTGTGTGGTCCCTGAGAGAAAATGAAAAAAGTCTCAGTCTAATCGCGTCAGAAGATACACTGTTTACCTTAATGGTGTCACAATATTCTAAAAACACAGCAAGATGAAGGTTAGGATCTTGGTTTGGGGAACCCCCAAACTGATTCTGTTGGACCATCATCATCAGTGCTGGCTCGAGCTCAAAATTGTTTGCCTCCACATTAGGTCAAACAATTCTTGAATTGAAACCTTGTATATTTGGTACTGCAAAGTCCCTCAACAATTGATTGTTTGAAGCCATTGCACCTTCCTCTGAAGTCTTTCGAGTCTGAAACTATAGTCTTCTTCGAAGGAGAAATGTGAGTTTGATCTCTGGGTGTTTAGGAAATAGAGTACCTGTACGTGAAACTCTGGGCATGCAATGTGTAAATCCAAGTGAAAATAAAATAACAATAAAAAGAAAAGATATAAACAGATGCTAAAACAAAAGAAAGAAAAATACCTAGTCTCTAAACTTATCGATCAAGTCTGTAACATCCCTCAGAACACCCCACACGCATACAAGTAAAAATACGGGGTTTTAAAAATTTTTTTACTCTTCCATTAAAACACAAGAAGAAAGCGGCATCGAAGGA
>JANTFE010014846.1:4998-16775 GCA_027562315.1 Costus pulverulentus | reverse complement strand
ACTACCTCAAAACAATGCCAATCATCATTTAGAACACAAGTGATCTCAAGTCAGAGGGAGTATACCACTTGCCAGTTTATAAGGATTATTCACATTGTGACAAAAACTAAATATCCTAAGTAGGGTCAGTCCAGTACATCCAATGCACCTATGCGTCTAAATCTTATTCCATGCTTGAAGCATCCTATAAGATTAGAACACATATTAGTCTCAATCATATCAAGGCTGTCTCATGTTCACCAAGATATCTCGACTAAGGACAATACTGCATGTCAGCCAAGCTGAAACACCAATGAGACATTATTCAGAAGTATACATACAGTAGCAGATAATGCAACAATCTGAATAACAACAATTGCCTTTAGAAAACATATAGTTTATACATGATACTAAAAATAACCCAAGGCCTCAAACATTAGCCTTAAGGGCATACCCCAACAAGCGCTTCCTAGGAGGCAACCCAGAGGCTTTGCACTTTATCCGTTCCAGCATTTTTAGTTTTGATTTTTCTTTACTAAATTTATTTTCTTTTAATTTTTAGGAATTTTTTCAACATGTATTGATGAATTTTTATTGATGAAAAATCTTCTAATAAGTTGTTTTATTTATAGGAATTTTTGGAGAATTTTTATATGAGACAAAAGTGATTAATGAGACCATCACGGGTGCAGCCGTGAGTCACTCACAGACTATGATTACTGCGATATCTTCTTTGTGAGTATATTTCAATGTGATTTAGATGATGAAACATGATAGTATTTGATTTTTGAAACTTGTTTACCGTGTAAATTGTTAATATCAATGATGTAATACAGTATCTAGATTTTTATGAGTCATGTTTGCATATTTTGATATAACTACACAAGATTTCGCTCATATTTTAAAAGGAAACTCTTGCAAAAAAAATTTTAAAATCTATCATGACTTGGTTTAATGCTTATGTATATGCAACAATTTAAGTCTAGGGTATCCCTTCATGTTTTACTTTTTCCTTTAAAGCTTTATAGGTATGTATTTTGAATGTTTATGATTGTTAAGGATAATCAAGTTTGTTTATCTTTAATTCTAGACTTAGGAAACATTTTGAGTGATTGATTTGATGACTTAGAAAATTTTTGAAATTTCATATAGACATAGATTGTTGAGTAAATTCAATTCTGGTATTGATAAAATGCATATGTGAATTGTTATATGTTCATATGACACGTGCATGGTATCTTATTACTTGAAGTTTAATTTATCTATTTTTGCTTGATGGAAATTTTTATGAATAGAAAATTGGTGATATTTCTTTAAACTGAGTTTTGCTCCAACTCCTCTAGTTGAGAAATCTAAAGTCATGAGTTATACTATACCACGAGTTGGTATACTTTAAATTTGTTGCGATCAAGTATCGACAACGATTTAAGCACCATGCCACTGACCAGCTTTCTCCAGAAAAAAAAAAGAGAGAGAGAAAAGACTTCTCTACTTGGCACTACGAAAAATTGGCAGTGGTACTAAAGACATGAGTTGAAGTCTAATAAAAAAAAGGGAGAGAAAAAAAAAGAGAGAAAAAGAGAAAGCTGTAGGTTAAGTGGACAACTCCGCTGACTTTATGATTGAGACTATGAGTTAAATTATACTACTTTGTGGTATACTTTAAACAATGTTATGGCACATGACAGTTTAAAAACTAAATTGCATTAAAAATCTCTTATCTTTAACATCACCAAGATTCTTGAAATAAATTTTATCTGTTAAGTGAAGTAGATTTATTAAATTGAAAGTATCTGATATTTAGTGTGTGAAGAATGAATATTATGACATGAATTATGAATTTTATCTTTCTTGGAGTGTACCTCTTGGGAATTTATTTCTATTATGATTTTTCTTGAATTACTTGAGTTTGAAAGATTGTTTACTTAATTTGTGGACTACGGATGTTATTAGGGGCAAAAACAAATGAGTGTTCCTTATCTTTACATTCTATAAACATATCAAGATATTGCTTGAGGATAAGCAAATTTTAAAGTCTAGGGTTTTTGATGCGTTGCATTTACACCATGTTTTTGCCTATATTTTATACCATATTTTGGGCTTAATTGAATGATTTTATTCAATTTTTAGTGTTTTTACTTCACTTTATATAAAATCTTCACTTTTCTTGGTTTTTATGAAAATGTAGGTAAAATGGATCAAAAATGATGGATTTTGGGAGATTTGAAGCTATATCATGATTCCCGAGGAGATTACGAGCTCGCACATCAAATTTGGAGTGAAACGGAGCCTAGACGTAATATTCATGGTTGCACCTATGAATCTTTCGTGGGCCGTGAATATCACTCAAAATGATGGATTTTATGAGTTTTGATGCCACGAGATGATTCGTGATGAAAAGACGAGGTTGTACGTCAAATTTAAGCGAAATCGGAGGTCAAATAGAGGTCAAACACAACTTTTATGGCCATGGCCGTAAATATATTATGGGCTGTGAATCTAGCTGTGCAGTGAATAGAAACTTTCACACCCTAGGCCGTAAATATATTCACCGGCCGTGAAAATGTCTGCCCCTTCACGTTTTTCACTCGATTCAAACCCGAATCGAGTCAGAATTGAACCAAACGTTGCAGAAACCTTCCTAGATGGGTTCTAAACTGATCAAACTATAAAAGGAAGGATTTTGGAGGGTAAAAGGGGGCTTCTATGCAAGAACATGAACAGAGGCATTGACTAGGGCTAAAATCACTTTTTGGGTAGAATTTCGACGATATTTCACGCAAAAACGACGATTGATCATCTCCTCTTCATCTCCAGATCTAGGGGAAGCTTTTCTAAATGTCTTCCTAGTGAAATTCTTGTAGTTTCGAGAGGATTATACGCTTATTCATCAATATACATGCTGTTTTTGAAGAACATGTTCTCTTAAACCTATTTTGGGATTAGGGATTTAGCCCACTGACTTCTATGAATTAAATTTCATATTTTTATCTTTGTCATGATTGTTATAGCATTGATTTGGTTAGAATTGTGTTTATTTACATGAATTACCCTGATCAAGTATGTTTACATTTTAGACGTTGCTAGAAGGACCGAGAGGTGAATCGCAACGTTAGAACTATTCTTTTCAAACCTACAAATCCAATCACGAGAGTGGTTTGGATTCGTTTGAAGGATTTACATGGTTTTTCATAGAACTTAATGGGTCTAGTTATGTTAATGATGACATGTAAAAATATGATATTTTGTAACTCAATTTCATTCTTATTTTAGAACATAATGCATGTTTCATCTCATTTATTTACTCAAATGCTTCATATCCTTTAGAACCTTCACTTTTCCTCTATTTTAATGAAATGCGGGTATTTGACCTCAAAATCATTGGAATTTGGAGAATCTGAAGGTAAGGGATGATTTCCCATGATGAGATGGAGCTACACGCCAAATTTCAGCTCAATTGGAGTCCTCTACAGAGTGCACGGCCATAGGTGTGCATCCATGCATAGCCGTGCATCATAAGTCATCAGAATTTGCTTAACCGAGCCGTACACGGGCATGGCCATGCATGCATGCATAGCCGTGTATTGTAATGCGTATAGCTTGATAGGCGCTCGGTATTTTGCCCGTAACTTTCTATTTTGGGCTCGGAATTGGACGACATTTTGGGAGGACCTTCCCAACTAAGACACAGACGTTTTCAGACTGAAATCATTGGATTTGGTCAAGCAACGGGGGAGAACGAGGGCAAACGGCGAGACCTTAGGGTTTGGGATGATTTTCTGGGTGACAACACTGTTCCGGCGAGTTCTTCTCTTCGTTCCAACGTGGAAGATCACGCTGAGATTCAAGGATCACTTTCGTGCATCCAAATTCAATGTTGATAATCTCTAGTGGAGATTCAAGGATCACTTTCGTGCATCCGAGTCTCAACACTAGTTTTGCTCATGGATCTCCAATGTTTCGATCCTTGCTTTCGTATTAGATCTCCATGTTTGACAAATAGACTCGATCTATAGGTTCATGTTATAATTATGACAATTAATCTACTAGAACATATCAAATTAGATCTAACCTAAGGAAGGGATCCTAACATGGAATTCTAGGGTTACAAATTCTCAAGCAATTACCTTTCCGTCTCAAGCGAAAATTCTAAGAACATAATTAGTAATATGAACTTATAGAGAGTCTAAGTACAATTATTAAATTAGCAAAATCATCATGGTAATATTAAACTCAACGAAATAGTAAAAATAGTCATCTAGTCATTGGAAATCAAGTGTTTTACTCCCCCATGTCCAAAAAAGTAGTTTAAGCTATCATCATGAAGGAATTACAATAGATCATGGTTTCAGAGGATCGAAAATCGAAGTAAAAGAGAAGTTTAGAAAATACAGCACAGCTGTGAAGTATTTCACAGCCGTAATTTGCAAGAACTGTCGATGAACAGTGCCGGCGACTCCTTTTTCTTTGATTTCTCTTCCAATCGATCTTCTTTCGGTCTGAAACTTCTGGCACGTTGTCTCCTCCTTCATACGAAGCTTTAGTATGAAAATTACGGCCGAAGAACGTCTGGATCGAGCGCGGCGGTGAAACCCTAGGTGGCGGTGTGGATCACGATTTCTCCCTCGATAGTGCATGAAATTTGGGGCTTTTGGTCTCTCCGTAATTCTCTCATGAAAAGCTCCCTCTCTGCTTCTTACGGCATCCGATTTAAGGCTCTAGATCGGGTGTTGATATTGACTCGGGCATCGCGTTCAGAATAGAAATTACGGCAGTGTAATGTCTTACGGCGCTGACGTAAAATTGCTCGAGTCTTCTGTTCTGTTGTTGTCGGGGAATTACGACACCGTAATCTGATTTACGATAGTGCCGTAATATCGGCTGAACTCATTGTTCGTGAACGTCTGGAAATTACGGTCCGTGTAGTTTCTTACAGTGGTGCCGTAAAACCGGGTGAAGTTTCTGTTCTGAAGCTCTCCAAAATACGGTACCGTATTATTGCTTACGGCAGGTGCCGTAAAATCCAAAAATCTTTCTGTTCAAAAACTTATCAAAATACGGCAGGGCTCGGACTTTACGGTACTGTCTGGGATTACGGTACCGTAAAATGGGTTACGGCACAGCCGTAATTTGCTGACTTGCTCCGTTTTGCATGAAATTTCTTGGGCGATCTCCTCTTGATGATGGTAATCCTTCTATGTATTGATTTTGCTTGAAAACGCCTAAAAATAGTGTCTTTTTACCTGAAAACCATGAAAAACCAAAATAGAAGTAGGCTTTGCAATATTCAATGAATTTATCATGAAGACAAGTAAAAGATCTTCAATTTAGCATGAAAAGATATCGAAAATGATACAAAATATGCTATATATTTTGGTGTCATCAAAATACATAAGGCTCAAACTTTGTTTGTCCTCAAGCAAAAATCAAAATTTGAAATCAAAGTTTGATTAAAAGAGTAACCTTTTCATGCTTAATAAATTTCTAAAATACAACTTATCAATGAAGAATTCTATCAATTGATTTATAAAATTTCAAATAAACATATCATTCTTAGAATTCAACCCTCTAGATCTATAATTCAATCAAATAAAACTTCGCAACATATACAATAAATAAAATTTTCAATCTTATGAGTTCACCCAATTTTCAGTTCAAATCTATCATGCTTTTGTTTACAGGAATAAGGTCCCCAAGATCTTTTTCCACTCATATCAATTTTTTTTTTTTGGCATCATTCACATTCTCTAACTCGATTACCACCTTTTTTTTTTGGTGACGAGATTAGAGTGCACGGATCACATAATCAATGCAATGGAACTCATATCCTCTAATTTTGAAAGAATTTACTAAGGACAGCGGAGTTTATGTGAAATGATTTTTCTCATGGCATGTACCCACATAGATACATACTTTTTCTATTTATTACTTCAACCCATAACCTTCGGTACCACTGTGCTTCCCCACAGTGCCAAGTAGGGGAGTCCTCACCTTATTTTTGGGGATCTTAGATTCTTATTTCC
Organism: Costus pulverulentus; assembly: GCA_027562315.1. NCBI lineage: Eukaryota > Viridiplantae > Streptophyta > Magnoliopsida > Zingiberales > Costaceae > Costus > Costus pulverulentus. Next base: position 10,773 of record JANTFE010014846.1, on the reverse strand, counting down.
CAACAAATAACAAAAATAGACTAAACATCTACTAGGTTGATCAATTGATCTCAATTCATAAATCATACTCATATACTCATTTTATTCGAAAGAAAAATTTCACCTTTAGATTTTATTCTTCAAACAATACATCTATCCAAAATTTCATGCATCAACTAATTTCAAATTTCAATAGACAAATATGTATTGAAGAGATAAATTTTGACATGATAGGGCTATATCTCTAATCATGGATTTTGAATCTCATTTGTCATCAAAAATCATCAACACATCTCAAAACATAATCATATATCAAAATTTTTTCATCATCATCATCACATCATGTCAACAAGAGTAATATCATCATCATGTAGTAATACAACCAAATCGAAAGATAAGTTAGAATATCAATATTTGTCATACAACCATATTGAAAAATTCAATGTAATCATAACAAAAATCAGTGGCGGTGATCATGAAGAGTCATCCTTCCTTTCATCATATGAAAAATCAATGAGATATATATGGGAAAACACAGTATGGTAAAGAAGTAAAGGAAAACAATACTCACAAAGTATCTACTCGTCGCCATTTGATCGTGTAGCCTTTGAATCTCTCGCAGTAGCCTCCATGGGGTCATAATATGGTGTTCCTTCTTGATCACCCTAGTATCCATAATCTCGATGATCTGCATAACCAAAGCGGTCAGAAAGGAAATTACCCATATCTTCCATATGATCACATAACCTCTCCATATCCCTCTGGATGTGCCCCAGAGTCTCTTCCATCCTCTCCTGGCGGCGTTCTTGATTATACATATGTGTTGTCAACGCCTGAAAACCAGGATCATGGTGGCTAGCAAAACCAGCCCTAGGTCTCTATGAAGATGTACCGGTAGCCTGTGGAGAATCACGAGGAGGTGACTCCATCCCATACGGATCACTCCTTCCACCCCAGGTGGGTGGTGGTGGTGCTGAATCAAGCGGTGGGGTAAAGGCTGCCTCTGCTGCGCTGGGTGACAACTTCCAATTGGCTCTGTCCTTGACTGTAGTCTTCTCGTTGCGCGGTAAAGGTAGAGGGTGGATATTTGGTCCAAGGACCAAACCAAAGGTATCTCCCTCCCTAACAATCATCCTCATTGCAATGCAAGATTCCATGTCCAGTCTTGGATTCCCTCGTGCCATCTCTGCGTCAAAGGGCTCAATCCCAAAATGCCTGGCTATAGGAGTAATCAAGCCTCCTATCACCACAGTTCCTCTGGTTGCTCTAGCCACCTTGTCCATATGCTTGACCATGAAATAAGCCACATCCACTGCAAATTGATGACACCAAAATTCATAGCATATTTTGTGTCATTTCATGTGTCTTTTTGTGTCATAATTATTCTCTTTTGCTTGTTTTTAAGCCTTATTTGTCAAATATTGCAGAATCTACACCATTTCTTATTTTTGATCATTTATAGTTTAAAAAGTGCCATATTTTGATGGATTTTGGAAGATTTGAACACACCAATGGATTCCAGACGTCGAAACGAAGCTACCGTATTTTTAGGCAAATCTGTCACGGTACCGTATTTTGCATCAGACGACAACCAGAAAATATGGCACTGTCGTATACAGTTACATGGTACCATATTTCCAGACAATTTCAACCAGAGAATTCTAGCAAAAATACAGCACTACCGTATTTTTGGGACAAATTCTCACGGTACCGTATTCTCCATAAAAACTCGACCAGAATACTTTTGCAAAATACGGCACTATTGTATACAGATACACAATGCCGTATTTACAGACAATTTTCTATAGAACTCCAGAGACAAAAATATGGCACTACCGTATTTTTGGGTACAACTTACACGGTGCCGTATTTTGGAAGGATTTTCGTGAGTTTTTCGGGTCCGATTCTTGCGCAGGCCATAACTTTTGATCCAGAAGTCCAAATTAAGCACTGAAAGATGCTGCAGACTCGTCTTTAAGAGACGAAGATACACGAAGTGAAAGGGGGAATTTTAATCACGAATAGAGAGAGCAATCATCAGAACAGTGCTTAGGGTTTGGCTTCATGCCGAGAGGCGTGGAGGTGACCTTGGGTAGTGATTTTTACACTAATGCCTCGCCTGGAGGAGAGGAGGACACACCAGAAGTTTCAGAGCATTTGGAGTCCGATCGGAGGTGAAATCAACAAAACAGCGGTGACAGCGCTGTTCAAAGGCAATTACGGTGCTGTAATTTCGATTACAGCACCGTGTTTTGTAACTTCTACCCTTCTCCTTTGATTTCTGATACTTTGAAACTATGGTTGATTGTAATCTTTCCTTCATGCTAGCTTAGATCTTTTTATGGGACATGGGGTGTAATCCCCTTAGTTTGTTAATGACTAGAGAACATCGATTTTTGTCAAGTTTAATTTTAGTATGATAATTTTACTTATGTGATGACTTGTCTTTAATTCTCTTTAGTTTTATAAATATCAGCATATTTTAGAGTTTTGCGAAATAGACCGAGAGGTTGATCGTTTGAAATTCGGAACCCTAAAAATCATTGAGTTTGGAACCTATCGTAAGTGATTAGGTAGTTATTCGAATTCTAATTTTTAGTGATTTTATTGCCATGTTGAATTTCTAATACTTTGGATTGAGTTAATGTGTAGACTTGATTTGATCTTGCACGAGAGTGAGGATCGAGTCGTCAGAAAACCATAAGTAAAACCTGTGTTGAGTTTCAGGATGCACGAGAGTGATCCTTGAGATTCCACTTGAGATGATTGACTTAGAATTCGGATGCACGAGAGTGATCCTTGAGTTCTTTGTTCAATGATTCACTTATCTTTAGCATTGAGAATAGATCTTGCACGAGAGTGAGGATCGGTTATCTACATGATTGTCTGCACGAGAGTGAGACAATACCTTTATGAAGTGAATTAGGTCTTTATCATAATAGAATTAAACAGACAACCTTTATTTCCTTCTAGTCATTAGAATTAAGGTGGATGAAACCCTAGTCCCAGTTTCTCTCTGATTGTCTTCTTCGTGTGTTCTCCATCATTGCTTTTCATCATATTCGGTTTGCTTAGCTAGTGAGAATACAACTATTTGGTACTTAACAATAAGGTCTCTGTCGTTCTATATTTTTATTACTTTGAAGTATCCGTGCACTTGCGGACACAGCAAGTTTTTGGCGCCGTTGCCGGGGACCTTAGTTTTGTTAATATCAAAATAGTTGTTAGTATTGCTAGACTAAGTTTTATTTATTTTAGATTTAACTTTGTTTTTTTGCAAGTTTTGGATTTTCACAGTTGTGACAGAGCTGTGATTTCTTAAATTTGTAAATTTGCTTATGTTTTATTCTTTTTAATTTTTCTATATTCCGATAAAAAAAAACTTTATTGGTATTAGATAATCTTTCTGTTCTTGATAGATTTGAAAATATGTCTTTTAATCACAGCTCATGGGCAACTGAAAGAGGTGAGGTATACATGCCACCAGGTTGCCTCCCAAGAAGCGCTAATTTAAAGGTCATTAGCTTGACCCTTTAACACTCGGGTTTGATCGTGAATTCCTAGACTTCCTCTCTGATATTGCAACATAAGGCTCAATCTTGAAACAATATCCAAATTTGCTTAGAATCTCCTCTAATTTGTCAATCAATCTAGAGTTTCCTCTTTTTTTCTTCCTCCTTGTCTGTTTCTTTTTCTGCAATTTCTCATCAATACCCTCAAAAAGATTGTTAGATTCATTATTTGAGGTCTCCTCAAACAAACTTGAAACATCATAAATTTCATCATTAAATATTTCAACGCTACAACAAGATCATGAGTTTGAAAGTTTTTTCAATGAATCATTAAGATTAAATTCAATCTTATTGTCACATATATCAAAAGTAATCTTTCCTTCTTTCACATCAATATTTGCTTTAGCTATGGCCAATAATGGTCTACCAAGAATGATATGATTTCTAGAATTTAGCTCCATGCTTAACACTACAAAATCTGCAGGATTGAAAAACTTACCTATTTGTACAGGGACATTCTCTAATATGCCTACAGGATACTTTACCGATGAATCCGCGAGCTGTAAGGATATGGATGTATGCTTTAGCTCTCCAAGATTTAGTTTCCTGTAAGTAGAAAGAGACATTAGACTCACACTTGCACCGAGGTCACATAAGGCTCGGTCAAAAGCCATAGTGCCTATTGAACAAGGTATAGAAAAACTACTTGGATCTTTCAGTTTAGGTGGCAGTTTGTTCTGTATGATAGCACTACAATCTTCAGTTAAAGTAACAGTGCATGTACCATAATCATCTAATTTCCTTTTACTAGACAAAATTTCCTTTAAAAACTTGGCATAAGAATGACATTTCAGTAATAGCTTCAGTAAAAGGAATGTTAACATAAAGCTTTTTCAGGATTTCAAGAAATTTGTCAAACTTTTTGTCTAGTTTATGTTGAACCAACCATTGAGGAAAAGGTATTGGTGGCTGGTAAGGAGTTGGCAAATTAGGTTTAGGATTGTCTTTCTCACATGATTCCTCCCCTTTTGGTTCATCACCCTTTTGAGGTGATAAACAAGTTTGGGGTTTCGCTTGTGAAGAAGATTCCCCTAACTCTAATTCCCTTTCATTATCATTAAGCTTTTCTTCAGTGTTTTCAAACCTCCCTCTAGGTTCTCCTAGTTGTTTCCCACTTCTAGTCATAATGGCATTACAGTGCTCCCTAGGGTTTATCTCAGGTTTTGCAGGCAATTTCCCAGGGGGTCTGTAAGGTACACTAGCATGTTGTGCGATTTGGTTTTCAAGAATTTTGTTGTGGGCTTCTACTCTATCCAGTCTAGAGTTAATTTGATGAAAACTTTCCTTAAACTCTTCAATTTGTCTATTTTGATTTGACAGGATTTGTTTTTGATCAGACATAAACTCTTCAATTTTTCTATCTTGTTTTAGCTCAAACTGATTTTGACTGGTCATTATTTTTTCAAACATGGATTTTATCTCAGAAAATTGATCATTGTTTTGATTCAGATTTTGGTTGGGATTTTGCCTTTGGAATCCTTTGTTTTCAGTGTTCCCCCCTATATTGTTATTGTTTTTCCATGAAAGGTTGGGGTGATTTTTCCATCCAGGGTTATATGTACTAGAATAGGGATCATTAGGTCTACTTTGATTATAATTCCCTATGACATTCACATGCTCATTACCCTGATCAACAATTCTACAATATTCGGCTGTATGACCATCATTGCCACAATTTTCAGAAGTAATAGCAGAAACAGAAGCAGTTTGCATGGAATTTAACTTACTGCACAAAAAGTCTACCTTCTCTTCTAAGGATCGTCATCCTTCACTTTCACCCTTACCTTGAGAAGGCTTGTAAAGTACTCCTCTCTCGGTAGTCCATTGATTGTGGTTCAATGACATCTCCTCTAGCAGTTTGAAGGCATCATCTGGTGTTTTGCTCATAAGAGCTCCTCCTGCAGCAGCATCCATAATCATTTTAGTCTGATCAGATAATGTAATATAAAAAATTTGTAGTAAAGTTTGAAGTTCTAGTCCATGGTGAGGACACTTTCGCTGCAGTTCATTGAATCTCTCCTAGGCCTCACTGAGCGACTCCCCACTTCTTTGTTGAAAGCTTGTAATTTGGTTTCTCATCTGCAGTGTCTTGCTTGGGGGAAAGTAATTATTCAAAAAGGAATTGGACAGTTGATTCCAAGTGGTGAAGGTACCGGCTGGGTGTGAATTAAGCCATGTCTTTGCCCGGTCCCTAAGAGAGAAAGGAAAAAGTCTTAATCTCAAT
>JANTFE010014828.1:2483-17661 GCA_027562315.1 Costus pulverulentus | reverse complement strand
GATCTTGAACGCATGGCTTAATGTCTTTCCTGTTTTGGAAAGTAATAAGCGCATGTTCCCTTCAACGCCAAAACAAGTGAACGCTCCATTCAACCTTCGGCACCTCTCCCTCGACGAGACCTTTGTGTGGAGAAGAGACATCTTGGAGAAGGTTCGGCAAGCCTAGAGACCATCTCTCATTCCCTTTCCATACGGCAAGAACCCTTGAAGAACCTTGCTAGCACAAGGATCTCCAAGGAGTAGGCACATCACCTTGTGTGCGTCAACTAGGGAGAAGATCCCTTTCGGTCTTTGCTTCCAAGCTACCATCCATATGATGGCGATGGTATGATCCTTCATTCATGGTTGCAATCGTTTTGATGTTGATCATATGGCATGCAAAAGATCCTAATAAACCCTATGCTTCCTTGCGAAAATCTTGATATGCGCCCACCCCCTCTTTAGGGTTTCACACCCCCCTCTTGAAAGGGGTTTCTACATTAGGCGCCTTGCCCCTCTACCTTGGATGGTATGTTTGCTTCTATGGCAAGTCTTGCGGCTGATATGGCTTGGTAGACTTCTTTGGAATGTCTCATGCGCATATGGATAATTAGGAGAGGTTTATGGTAAAGTCTTGGAGACTTTCCTTACCTCAAACCCTAATTACTCCCTCCCCTTTACCCTAGCCGCCTCCTCCTTTGAGAATTGCGCCCACACCCTATTATTGCTGCCCCCTCTTGCCTCTCTATATATACATGGGTATATGCGAGAGCAAAAGTTGATTTTGGCGTCAGCAAGAATTAGAAGGGCAAAGAGGGAGGCTTTGGTGAAAGTCTTTTCTTCCATCTTCATCCTAACCGCAAGTCTCTTCTATCCTTCTTCTCTTGGAGCAAGGAGGGATAAGACTTGATGTCTTCACCCTCTTGTCTCTTATCTTGGCGCATCTTCTCTAGGAGTTGGTGCATGTAAGGATGAGGAGTTGAAGACATGGCGGCAACATCTCCATCTTTCTTCTTCATTGGCGCTTCTACTTTGGAAGTGGCACAAGGGTTGAAGAAAGTGCACGAAGGCTTGGATCTTCTTCCCGAGGCTAGCACCGGGCGTGGAAGAAGAGGATTCGAGGCATCCGTGTGTGTGAGACTGCAGAGGGTGCACGCTTGGGCGCCTATCACGACATCGACCTCATCTCGCTCTAAGGTATTTTCTAACTCATCGTGTCGACTCTCTTGCTTGCGATCTTCACTGGGTTTTTTGGGACCGGCCTGTTTCGGGGATATTGCTTCCGCTATGCAATGTATTTTGTAATCTCTATCTCTGAAAATTGTAAAATATCCCCGGGGTTTCCCAACATGTCCGACTTGGACGATCTGTTGGTGTTTATGCCCTAAGACCTAGTGTGGTCTTTACTTTAAAACAATATATTTAATCCATAAATCGTCAACGAGCTATTCCCCAAATCCCGAAAATAAGGTTTACACATTCATGTTCAAAGCAAACAACATGTTCATTGTTGAATTAAACATGTAATCTCTCTAAAATAATGCAAAGAGATACTAGGAACGTAATTAGAACTCTTCCCCTTGATCTGGTGATGAAGATGAAGTGATCAAACCCCTCCCTTGCGTGATCTCTTGCCGGATTTCTACCCTATAACTGATTTCTGCCACCGCCACTATAGCCCTTCGTTTTTGTGCATAGAAGCCCCCGAAACCCTTCCAAAACCTTTCCTTTTATAGTCTAATCAGTATAGAACCCATGTAGGAAGGTTTTTGGAGAGTTTGGTTCAATTCTAGTTCGGTTTGGGTTCGAATCGAGTCAGATATGCGAAGTGGCGGAAACTTTCACCGCCCGTGATGAGTTTACGGCCTCGGCCGTAATTCTTTCTGTGTATAAAAACTCTTGCGCACAGAAATATTCACGGACCGTGAAGGATTCACGGCCTCACCCGTGAAAGTTTATGTGGACTTTTAGACTTAGCCGTTTTTTCTCCCTTCGAAGCCAAAAATTATGGCCGGCCTAGTAATTATGGCCAAGGCCGTGAAAGTCGCAATCTTCACTATTTTGACTCCAAATTTGACGTGTAAGCTCGTGATTTCCTCGGGAATTGTATTATGGCTTTAAATCTCCCAAAATCCATCATTTTTTTTTGCCTTTTTACCTACATTTTCAATAAAACCAAGAAAAGTGAAGATGCTATGCAAAGTGAAGTAAAAACACTAAAAATTGCATAGAATCATTCAATTAAGCCCAAAATATGATGTAAAACATAGAAAAAAATATGGTGTAAATGCAACGCACCAGAAACCCTAGACTTAGAATTTCGCTTGTCCTCAAGCAATACATCAATATGAATAAAGAATGTAAAGATAAGAAACACTCATTTGTTTTTGCCCCTAATAACATCCTTAGTCCACATATTAAGTAATTAATCTTTCAAACTCGAGTAATTCAAGAAAAATCTTAATAGAGATAAATTCTCAAGAGGTTACAATCCAAGAAAGATAAAAATTCATAATTCATGTCATAGTATTCATTCTTCACACACTAAATATCAGATACTTTCAATTTAATAAATCTACTTCACTTAACAGACAAAAATTTATTTCAAGAATCTTGGTGATGTTAGAGATAAGAGACTTTTAATGCAATTTGGTCTTTAAACTGTTATGTACTATTTACTGTTAGTATCATAACATTGTTTAAAGTATACCACAGAGTAGTATAATTTAACTCATAGTCTCAATCATGAAAGTCAGCGGAGTTGTGTACTTAACCTACAGCTTTCTCTTTTTCTCCCCTTTTTTTTTCTAAAGACTTCAACTCATGTCTTCGGTACCACTGCCAAATTTAACAGTGCCAAGTAGAGGAGTCTTTTCTTCTTTCTTTCTCTTTTTTTTTCTTCTGGAGAAAGCCGGTCAGTGGCATGGTCTTTAAATTGTTGTTGATCTTTGATCACAACAGATTTAAAGTATATCACATCGTGGTATAATATAACTCATGACTTTAGATCACTCAACTAGAGGAGTTGGAGCAAATCTTAATTTAAAGAGATATCACCAAATTCCTATTCATAAAAATTCCCATCAAGCAGAAATAGATAAATTAAACTTTAAGTAACAAGATACTATGCATGTGTCCTATGAACATATAACAGTTCACATATGCATTTTATCAATACCAGAATTGAATTTACTCAATAATTTAAGTCTACATGAAATTTCAAAATTCCCTAAGTCATGAAATCAATCACTCAAGAAGTTTCCTAAGTCTACAATTAATGATAAAACAAATTTGATAATTCCTTAACAATCATAAACATTCAAAATTCATATCTATAAAGCTTTGAAGAATAAGCATATCATGAAGGACACCCTAGACTTAAATTGTTGCATATACATAAATATTCAATTAATGAAGAATTTCAGAAAATTTTTTGCAAGAGTCCCCTTTGCATTTGTTGGCAAAATCCTGTCCAGTTATATCGAAAGTATCAAATATAGCTCAAAAAAATCTGAAAAAAAAAACCATAACGAAAACATTCAAATTTTACATGGTATTCAACTTTCAAATATCAAATACCATCAAAACCTTGTCAATCAAAATACAGTTTACCATACAAGAGATTTGTATCAAAATTTATAATTCTAGAGCAATCCACTGCATCATTAGCAACTCTCCCGCTCATCAAGAAGGCTCCTCAAATTTCCTACAATCAAAGCCCTTTTTTATGATCAAAACCTTACATCACAAAATGCTTCAAGACAAATAAGAGTGAACTACAAAAACGATTGATAAAGATCAAAAATATGGGCTGCCTCCTATAAAGCACTTGTTTATGGTATTTAGCTCGACCAAGGCGATGTTCACAACTCTTCTGTAGGATATGAGGCGCAATGAATAATTGGCAATTGTTGTTCCTCACGCCTCTCCTGATCATTATACAGATTTAACTTTAAAGCTCGAGGTAATGCCCATGTTTTGACTTCTTTTAACTCGTCTCTTTTATGCTTTTCCCAATTTTCTGAGAGACGTCTATCCACTTCAAAAATATTTTCTCTATCAAATTTGTTCTCCTTCACTCCGAGCAATTGATCGGAACTTGCAAAATTAATCCCTTTAACTTCTGACGAAAAATGAAAGATCAACTTATTATCATTCAAATTCAATTTAAGCTTCTCATACAACATGTCAATTATAGCTCCCGTGCTTGCTAAAAATGGTCTTCCTAGAATGACAGAGAACTTAACGTTTTCCTTCATGTTAACAACCATAAAATCAGTAACGATAGAAAATTTATCAATTTTAATTGTTACATTCTCTAATATACCAATTGGTTGCTGATCAACACCATTAGCAAATAGAACATAAGTCTCAGTAGGTCTAAGTTTTCCACTATCTTCTTCCTCAATTAAATGTGCAGGTATTAAGCTAATGCTAGATCCTTTGTCGCACAAATCATTTTCAACTGAAAACTTACCAACTTGGCATGGAATCGAAATATCTCCAGGATCCCTTACCTTTATTATATCAGTGTTCTCGCTCACCTGGTTTTCCTTTACATCGGAGTTACTGCCTTTAGGTTTTTTTTTGATCTGTTTTTCTTAACCTCTGGGGAAAAGGAATTGGATGAACATATGCAGGCGGACCCACATATTTCTTTTCTTCCCCTTTCTCCTCACAATCTTCTTGATCGAAAGCAATGCTTGCAGATAGATCAATAGTTTCTTCATTGGGCTCTCCAGGTGTCTTATCGTATTTGGTGCTTATTACAGTGACCGCATTAATGTGCTCCCTGGGATTCATCTCAGGCTGTCCCGGTAGTCTCCCTGTAGGTCTGATAGCTATATTGGCCTGCTGTGCAATCTGGTTTTCCAACATCTTGTTGTGGGTAGTCAGGGCTTCCACACAAGATGTTAGCTGCTTGATCTGGTCAGCAAGGTCGTCGGTTCTCTTCTGTTGTTTCATAACAACTTCCAGCATGGAATCAAGTTCGACTTAGGGGGCTACCCATATTGCCTTTGTTGAAAGCCCGGTGTGGCCTATTATTCTGCTGAGAATATTGAGAAAGAACTTGCCCTTGATTATTTTTGTAGGACAGGTTGGGGTGGTTCCTCCATCCTGGGTTGTAAGTTGAAGAATATGAATCATTCATGGGCCTCTAATTGAAATTCCCCACAGCGTTGGCTTGCTCCTGATTAGACTCTTCTTGTGATGAAGCTATGATTTAGCATTCAGATGAATTGTGTCCTGTTACACCACATACCTCACAAAGGACTACATTAATTGCACTAGATGGAAAAGACAAAGAATCTATGTGCTGAACCAAAGAATCTACCTTAGCTGCCAGTGATATTAAGGGATCATTGTGGTACTTACCAAAGCCTGTGGAAGTAGTGCTCCGCTCACTCGACTAGTGGTTATGGTTCATGGCCATGTCCTCAAGTAAAGCAGTTGCTTTTTCTAGGTTCTTGCTCAAGATCGTCCCTCCAGCTGCAGCGTCCACCATCAATCTGGTGTTATAATCTAATCCGTTGTAGAAGATGTGGATTAAAACCCATTCCTGAACTCCGTGGTGCGAGCACATGCGTTGGAGCTCCTTGAAGCGTTCCCAGTCGTCAAAAAGCGATTCTCCCTCTTGTTGTGCAAAAGATGTGATCTAGTTGCGCAGTTGAACGGTTTTGCTAGGCGGGAAATATTTGTTCAAGAATGCTTTAGATAGCTCCTCCCAAGTGGTGATAGATCCTGCTGGCATCGAGTACAACCAAGCTCTGGCGCGATCCCTGAGAGAAAATAGAAATAGTCTTAGTCTTATCGCATCAGATGAAACTCCGTTAACTTTGACAGTATCGCAGTATTCAAGAAAAACAACTAAATGAAGATTTGGGTCTTGATTTGGGAACCCCCAAATTGATTTTACTAGACCATCGTCATCAGTGCTGGCTTTAGTTCAAAGTTGTTCGCCTCTACGTTAGGTCGAACGATGCTAGAATTGAACCCTTGTAAGTTTGGTGCCACGAAGTCCCTCAAAGATTGATTGTCCTGGTTCGCCGCCATCTCTCCTTCTTCAGAAATCTTTTTTGTTTCAAATTGCAATCTCCTTCGAAGGCGAAAGGTGCGCTCAATTTCTAGGTCTTCTGGAAACAAAGCACCTGGACAAGAAACTCTGGGCATACAACGTGTATGTAAGCAGTAACAAGAAAAAGAACAATAAAAACTAGTAGTAGAGCAAAGAAGAGAAAAATGCCTAATCTCCGAACTTATCAATTACTCAATATTAACTATCCATAGTCCCCGGCAACGGTGCCAAAAACTTGATTACGATCCGCAAGTGCACGGATTTATCAAAGTAATAAAAAGATTATCGTTCTCAACAAGGATCTGACGGTCAAGTAACGATTACACAATCGATCTATATCTAGACGATTCAAAGTGCAGTTTTTTGTTTTGAAAACTTCTAATGCAAGAAAAAAAAAGGTGGTTTTAGGGTTTTGGCTAAAAATCAATTCAGATAAAATCAGGACTCGGGGTTTCACCACATTGACGATTATGAATTTAGTAAAAACAAATATTTGATTAGAAAATTATAGTTTTGAAAGGGATTTTTCCTAAGGTACAGATTACATCCTCTCGAAGCGTAATCTGGTATCTATTTATATTAATTCCCTACTCTCATGACAATTAACATAAATATACCCTTTAAGTTCTATGAAAAACCATGTTAATCCTTCAAACGAATCCAAACTACTCTCATGATTGGATTCGTAGGTTTGAAAAGAATAGATCCCACGTTGCGATTCACCTCTCGGTCCTTCTCGCAACGTCAAAGATGTAAAATTATGTGGCCAAGGTAAATTATAGAATAACACAATTCTAATCATATCAAATCTATAAAATTCATGTAAAAGATTTAAAACAATATATTTAATCCATATCGTCAATGGGCTATTCCCCAAATCCCAAAAATAAGGTTTACACATTCATGTTCAAAGCAAACAGCATGTTCATCGATGAATTAAACATGTAAACTCTCTAAAATAATGCAAAGATACACTAGGAACATAATTAGAACTCTTCGCCTTGATCTGGTGATGAAGATGAAGTGATCAAACCCCTCCCTTGCATTATCTCTCGCCGGATTTCTGCTCTAGAACTGATTTCCGCCGCCGCCGCTATAGCCCTTCGTTTTCATGCATAGAAACCCCCGAAACCCTTCCAAAACCTTTCCTTTTATAGTCTAATCAGTATAGAACCCATCTAGGAAGGTTTCTAGAGAGTTTGGTTCAATTTTGGTTCGGTTTGGGGTCGAATCGAGTGAGATATGCGAAGGGGCGGAAACTTTCACCGCCCGTGATGAGTTTACGGCTTCGGCCGTAATTCTTTTTGTGCATAAAAACTCTTGTGCACAGAAATATTCACGGACCATGAAGGATTCATGGCCTCACCCGTGAAAGTTTCTGTGGACTTTTAGACTTAGCCATTTTTCTGCCCTTCGAAGCCAAAAATTACGGCCGGCCTAGTAATTACGGCCAATGCCGTGAAAGTCACGATCTTCACTATTTTGACTCCAAATTTGACGTGTAAGCTCATGATTTCCTCGGGAATCATATTATGGCTTCAAATCTCCCAAAATTCATCATTTTTTGCCTTTTTACCTATATTTTCAATAAAACTAAGAAAAGTAAAAATTCTGTGCATAGTGAAGTAAAAACACTAAAAATTGCATAGAATCATTCAATTAAGCCCAAAATATGATGTAAAACATAGGCAAAAACATGGTGTAAATGCAACGCATCATGTACCTGAGTGGATATGGTACAGCTCTACTACTTGTGAGACTGATATATGGGCTGGTTAGGCATGAGGTGCTAACGCAGATATATGGGTATATCAGTGGTAGATATATTGGACTGACCCGCTGTGAGGCATTGACTTGGTGTCATGAGTTATCCTCACAAGTGATAGGAGATGCATTGATCCCTTGACATGAGGTCATTGGCTATTCTATATAGTTAGAGACATGCTTTGATACAATCTAACACCTCACCGTAGTTGGGAGGTCATAACAGTTGTCATTGAGTATGTCATGACCCATATGAGAAGGTGGGGAGGAAACTTATCCCATTGGCGCTTAGGGGCTTAATGGGGATAAGTAGGCGCCTAATGCTTCATTTGGAAGCTTTTGATGCCTCCCCCTTTGTTTCTTGGATGGAAGGCTTGCCTCTAAGGCAATGCTTGGGGCAAATAAGGCTTTATTGACTTCTTTGGAAGGTCTTTGGCACATATGGCTAATAGGAAATGGTTTATGGAAAGCTCTTGGAGAATTGCCTAAACCTTAACCCTAATTGACACCACACAAACCCTAGCCAACCTATCCTTCATGTATGATGTGCCTACACCTTTGCCTTGCCGCCCCTTGCCTCTATATATCAAATATATGCGAGAGCAAGAGATAGATATTGGTTGGCGTGAACCACTAAATGCGAGAGCAAGTAAAGAGCAAAGGCTTTGGTGCTTCCCATCTCTTCCATCTACCTTGCCACAAGCTTCTCCTCTCCTTGCTCCCTTGGCGCAAGGAGGGATAAAGTTTGGTGTCTTCATCCCCTTTCTTCCTCTCTTTGCGCATCTTCTTTGAAGGTGGCGCAAGTATAGAAGTGGGGTTGTTAGGATCGGCCTGTTTCGAGGATATGCTTCTGCTGTGTATCTGTAATGTCTTTTAAAATTTTTAAAATATCTCCAGGGTTTTCCAACACAATCAGCTTGGCAAAGGGACAAGTATACTTATATATCTTATCACAGTTTAAGGTTGTCAATGGCGACATTTATTCCAATGACTTGGGTAGCGGCGATGTACTGCTGATGACACCAAAATATATAGTATATTTTGCATCATTTTATGTATCTTTTCATGCTAAGTTGAAGATCTTTTGCTTATTTTTATGCCAAATTTATTCAATATTGCAAACTCTACTTTTGTTTTGGTTTTCATTATTTTCAGGTAAAAAGGCACTAATTTGAGGCATTTTCAAGCAAAATCAAATACATGGAAGAGTTACCATCATCAAGAAGAGATCACCCAACAAATTTAATGCAAAACGGAGCAACACACCAAAATACGGTAGTGCCGTGTTTTATATTACAGTACCGTATTTCTGTATGCTACCATAATGTCAGAGCACTTCTGTAATTTGGTGGAATTTCCGAACAGGAGATTCTGTGTAAAATACGGCACTGCCATAAGAAATTACACGGGCCGTATTTTGAAGCACATTCAGAACAGAGAAAATTGATGAAATTACGGCACTGCCGTAAACTTTGACACAGGCCGTATTTTCCAGACGAATTCGACCAAAGAGTTCAGCCGATTTTACGGTAGTGCCGTGAACCCTTTTACGGTGCCGTATTTCCCAGACAACATCAGATCAGAGAACACAATTTTTCGGCAGTGCAGTGAAAATCACACTGAAGCTTCGCCTAGAGGAGGAGACAACATCCCAGAAGTTTCAGAACGAAAGAAGATCAATTGGAGGAGAAATCAAGGAAAAAGGAAGCACCACCACTGTTCATCGACACCTCTTCTACAAATTACGGCTATGTTTATTTTCACAGCCGTGGTGCATTCTCCTAAACACTCTTTTCTTTTGATTTTTGATCTTCTGAAATTATTGAATATTGTATTTTCTTCACCATATTAGCTTAAACACTCTTTGGGACATGGGGGAGTAATTCCCTTTGATTTTCTTAATGACTGGATACTTTCTGCTTTCATCATGATTATTCTAGTTTGATAATTTTACCTATGCGATTATTGCTTTAAGATTCTCCTTAGTTTACTTTTTGTCGTCATGATTTAGAGGTTTCGCAATAAGGACGGAAAAGTGACTTGCTTGAGTACTTGGACCCCTAAAATTGATTAATAGGAACTCACCGTAAGAAGTTAGGATAAGTTCTTATTTCTTTATTTTAGTAGTTTAAATTGCCATGGTGATAATTATGAACCTAGGATTAAGTTATTGTGTCAAACATGGAGATCTTGCACGAAAGTGTGGATCGAAATGTTGGAGAACCAGAGGTAGAATTTGTGTTGAGACTCGGATGCACGAAAGTGATCCTTGAGTTTCCACTAGAGGTGATCGACTTAGAACTCGGATGCATGAAAGTGATCCTCGAGTTCTTTGTTCGATGATTTACTTATTAGTAGCTTGGGATAAATCTTGCGCGAAAGCGAGGATTGGTCTCTGCATGGTTGTTTGCATAAAAGTGCATTAATCTCTTTACCAAGTAAATTAAGCCTTTATCAAAATAGAATTTGATTGATGAATAATACCTTTATATATCTAGTCATGAAAATTAAAGTGAGTGAAACCCTAGTCCCTGTTTTTCTCTGATAGTATTTTTCCATGTGTTTTCAATCTTTGCTTAACTTCTATTTGATTGCCTAGATAGGAAGAAATCAATTATTTGATACTTGACAACATAGGTCTCTGTGGGATCGATATCTTCTTTATTACTTCGAGTATCCGTGCACTTGCGGAGATAACAACAAGTGTGGTGACTCAACAAGTTTTTGGAGCCGTATCAGGGGGTGACAAGTCCCTGTGCGCCAACACTTAAGTTTTGGCTGCAACTTCAGAAATAAGTTTTGATTACCAACTTGTTGGGATACAACAAGTTTTTAGCGCCGTTGCCGGGACCTTAGTTTTGTCAATATTGAAGATATTGAAAGTATTACTAGACTAGGCTTTATTTATGTTCTATCTTTCTGTTCTTCTTTGTCTGTTTGGGCTACTTAATATGTCTGCTTTAGACTGTATAGGAAATTTAAATCCAATGGCGGGATAGAGATCACTTAGGGACTGTGCTATCCCTAAGCCACAAGAAGTACACTTTAGCATTGTCAAACCCATCATTGAAGTTGATAATTTTGAGATTAATCCTGCCTTCTTGACCATGATCCAACAAAATCAATTTAGAGGAAATCCAAATGAAGATCCCTATCAACACTTATATATTTTTCTTGAATATTGTGATACCATTAAAATTAATGGAGTCTCTGATGATGCACTAAAACTAAGATTATTTCTTTTTTCTCTTAGAGACCGAGCACGTTCTTGGCTACACTCTCGACAAGCTAGTGCTTTCACTACATGGGAACAACAGTCAAATGTCTTCCTGATGATGTACTTTCCACACAACAAAACCATTCAACTAAGGAACCAAATTACAAGCTTCACACAAAAAGATGGCGAATCCTTTAGCAAGGTATGGGAGCGTTTCAATGATTTGCAACGGAAGTGCCCTCATCATGGCCTCAAAAATTGGGTTTTGATTCATACATTTTATTATGGTCTACTCCCTAATACCCGTCTAATTGTTGATGTTGCTGTAGGGGGAGCTATCATGAGTAAGACCATTGAAGATGCCTCTACCATATTTGAAGAAATGTCCTTGAACAATAACCAATGGAATCCTGAAGAAGAAGTGCTATATTATCGTAGCAGTGGTAAGAATGAGAGTGAGGAATTGCAAACCTCAACTGAAGAGGTAAATTATGTTGGTATAGAATCTTTGCTTGACAAGTTTATGGCTAATCAAACTCAATTCATGCAAAATCAAAGCAAAGAAATTGAAAATCTTAAAGGAGTGGTTAGTTAACTTGCTTCTCAAGTAGAATCTTTAACTACCCATAAAAAATTTCTAGAAGATCAAATACCTGATGAACACTGTAATGTTGTTGTCACTAGAACTGGAAAGAAATTTGAAGAGCCAAAAGGGAGAATTGAAAACAATAGAAAAAAGCTTAATAGTGAACATGACCAAGAATTAGCGTTAGAAAAATCTTATGAGCATAAGCACTCCCAAACCAGTGATGAACCTGGAGGTGATATGCCATATCAGAAAGATATTTCTAAACCTAATTCTCCTACACCATATAAGCCATCTATACCCTTCCCCCAAAGGTTGATGCAACAAAAGTTATATAAATAATTTGGGAAATTTTTAGATGTTTTGAAAAAGCTTTATATTAACATTCCATTTACTGAAGCTTTATCTCAAATGCCCACATATGCTAAATTTTTGAAAGAAATTTTGTCTAATAAGAGAAAAATAGAAGACTATGGTACGGTGGCTTTAACTGAGGAATGCAATGCCATTATACAAAATAAGTTGCCACCTAAATTGAAGGATCCAGGTGGTTTCTCTATTCCTTATTTTATTGGCAGTATGGCTTTTGACCGAGCCTTATGTGATTTGAGTGCTAGTGTGAGCCTAATGCCATTATCTATCTGCAGGAAATTGGACATGGGTGAGCTTAAATCAACTTCAATATCTTTGCAGCTCGCTAATCGCTCAGTTAAGTATCTAATAGGGATTCTTGAAGATGCGCCTATTCAAGTAGTTTAATATTTCATTCTAGCAGATTTTGTAGATCTTGAGATGGAAGAAGATGCAAAAATCCCTATTATACTTGGTAGATCATTTTTAGCCACAACAGGAGCACTTATTGATGTAAAAAACGGTAAGCTTTCACTTAACATTGAGGATGAAAGAATTGAGTATGACTTACATGAAACCATGAAAAATCCTTCAAACTCTGAGTATTGTAGTAGAATACATGATGAAGTTGAAACTATCTATGATCTTAATGATTTTTGTTGATACATCTGGATGTGATTCTGATTCTGTTCTTGATGAAGGAACCAATCATGAAATTGATAATTTTTTTTATTGCAACACATGTGATGAGAAAGAAAAAACTACAAAAATAGAACTTAAGGCTTTACCCGATAACCTTCGTTATGAGTTTCTTGGTCCTAATTCCACTTATCCTGTTATTGTTGATGCACAGCTTGGAAAAAGAGAAACAGAGTTGCTCCTTAAGGAATTAAGGGTTCATAGAAAGGTAATTGGGTACTCAATTGACAATTTGAAAGGAATTAACCCTTCTTTTTGTATGCATAGGATCTTGAAGGAAGAAGAACACAAGCCACATGCAGATTTCCAAAGAAGACTGAATCCCTCCATGAAAGAAGTTGTAAAAAAGGAAGTTTTGAAATTACTTGCTGCAGGTATTATCTATCCTATCTCTGATAGCAAATGGGTAAGCCCTGTACATTGTGTTCCTAAGAAAGGAGGGGTAACTATTATGAAAAACAAAGACAATGAATTGATTCCAGTTAGAACTGTTACTAGTTGGCACATGTGCATAGATTATAGAAAATTGAATGCTGCTACTAGGAAAGACCATTTTCCTTTACCTTTTATTGATCAGATGGTTGAAAGACTAGCAAACCATTCTCACTTTTGCTTCTTAGATGGATATTCTGGTTTTTTTTCAAATTCCTATACATCCTGATGATCAAGAGAAAATTACTTTCACTTGCCCCTATGGAACTTTTGCATATAGGAGAATGCCTTTTGGTTTATGTAATGCACCTGCTACTTTCTAGAGATACATGATGACTATTTTTTCTGATTTTATTGAAGAATTTATGGATGTATTTATGGATGATTTGTCAGTATATGGTTCCTCCTTTGATATTTGTTTGGCTAACTTATCTAGGGTTTTACAGAGGTGTGAAGAAACTCACCTTGTGCTTAATTGGGAAAAATGTCATTTCATAGTTAAGCAAGGGATAGTTTTGGGACACTTAATTTCAAAAAGAGGAATTGAAGTGGACAAAGCCAAAGTTTAGGTTATAGACAAATTGGAGCCACCTACCATAGTGAAGGAGGTCCGCAGCTTTCTAGGACATGTAGGGTTCTACCGGCGATTCATCAAGGACTTCTCTAAACTTGCTAGACCTCTCACACATTTACTTTGTAAAGATGTTAAATTTTCCTTTGATAAGGATTGTTTATCTACTTTTCAGGAATTAAAGAAAGCTTTGGTTTCAGCACCCATCATTCAGCCCCCGAATTGGGACTTGCCCTTCGAGCTCATGTGTGATGCTAGTGATTATGCAATAGGAGCAGTCCTGGGACAATGAAAAGATAAAAAACCTTATGTTATTCACTATGCTAGTAGGACTTTGGATGAGACTCAGAAGAATTACACTACCACTGAAAAGGAATTATTGGCTCTAGTATTTGCTTTTGATAAATTTAGATTATATTTGATTAACTCCAAGGTGGTAGTGTATACCGATCACGCAGCTGTAAGATACTTAATGTAGAAAAATGATACTAAACCGTGTTTACTCAGATGGATTATGCTTTTACAAGAATTTGATTTGGAAATTAAAGACAAAAAAGGATGAGAGAATTTTGTTGCAGATCATCTTTCAAGGATTATAGTGGACATTAAAAAAAAAGATGTAATTAATGACTCCTTTCTTGAAGAACAACTGATGACCGTCGAGCAAATCAGAGCCCCATGGTATGCTGACATTGTAAATTACCTTGCAGCTAATATTTTTCCTCCTGATTTGAGTTACCAAAGAAGAAAGAGATTCTTAGCTGAGGTAAAACACTATTTTTGGGATGAGCCTTATGTGTTTAGAAGATGTGCAGATAATATTTTTAGGAGATGTGTGCCGAAGAGGAGGTTACAGATATATTATTTCAATGCCATGGATCTTCTTATGGGGGGCATGCCAGTGCTGAGAAGACTGCCTTCAAAGTGCTGCAATCAGGATTTTACTGGCCCACAATTTTTAAAGATGCTAGAGACTTTATTTTATCTTGTGGTAGATGTCAGAGAACAAGCAACATTAACAGGAGACATGAGATGCCATTATCCAATATTCTTGAGGTTGAGATATTTGATGTTTGGGGAATTGACTTCATGGGACCTTTTCCTTCTTCTGGAGGTAACAAATACATTCTTGTAGCAGTAGATTATGTTTCAAAATGGGTTGAAGCTATTGTGTCCCCTGCTAATGATTCCATAGTTGTTGTTAAATTATTCAAAAGAATTATCTTTCCAAGGTTTGGGACACCACGAGTTGTAATTAGTGATGGAGGGTCACACTTCATAGAACACAAGTTTGCAGCTCTACTTAGAAAGTATGGAGTAAATCATAGAGTAACTAGACCTTATCTGTTAGGGTATGCCCTTAAGGCTAATGTTTGAGGCCTTTGGATTGTATCTGTATCATGTAATAAACTCTTATGTTTATAAAGGCATGGTTGTTATTCAGTTTGTTACATTATCTGCAGCAATAAGTGTACTTCTGAATAATGTCTCAAAGCTGTTCAG
>JANTFE010014823.1:16586-28788 GCA_027562315.1 Costus pulverulentus | reverse complement strand
CTAGCAACACATCACTACTACCCATGTCATAGGACTTAAGTTATTATGGCAACAACTCCTAACAAGCAACGAGGATTCCCATTGCATTATAGATCCCTTTGCCTAACTAATATTCCGCCATTGGATTTAGTCTCAAGTTTATTATACAATGCATTGGTCATGACTTAACTAGTGTGGCCACACATTCCTGTCATGCACCAATAAGGTGGGGCGCCCCGAGTGGATATCATGCTTCCTCTGAAGGAAGGGGCAAATCCTACTATTGGTCATCCATGTCTCTATATGACTTATGATATGCCCAATGACAGTCGTTTTAGTCTCCCAATTACGGAGAGACGTAAGACTATATCAAAACATACCCATCATCATATCTAGACATGAATACCTCAAGTCTAAGGATCAATGCAAACCTCTTGCATGTGAGATTGACTCGTTGACTAGACGAGTCAATCCTCACGGTGGATCACTCCAGTGCATCCAATGCACCTGTATGTCTGCGTTACTGTGCCCTGCACCTAACCAGCCCATACACCAGTCTCACATGTACCAAAGCTGTCCCATATCTGCTAAGGTACCTTGACTGGGGATAGCTTGTGAGAATGGATCCAATCCAAACTCCTGGGACATTATATTTGCAATTCAATACATCAACGCAGGTAAAGCAATCTGCATAATAACGACCATGCCTTTATTGATTATATTAATTTCATTAATTCTATCAAAGTACATTCAAACAATATCTGACCATGTCCATACATTGGTCTGTAGGGCATATACACCAACACCAGCTGTGGCCCAAAATGGTCTACCAAGTATAATAGGGATTTTTGAATTTTCCTCCATATCCAGCACTATAAAATCAGCAGGTATGAAAAACTTACCAATTTGAATAGGAACATTTTCTAAAATACCAACCGGATGCTTTACTGATGAATCAGCAAGTTGCAAAGACATTGAGGTTGGTTTGAGCTCTCCAATGTTCAGTTTCCTACACACAGACAGAGGTATTAGACTAACACTAGCACCGAGATCACATAAGGCTCGGTCGAAAGTAACACTCACAATAGAACAGGGGACAGAAAAGCTACCTGGATCTTTCAATTTGGGTGGCAGCTTGTTTTGAATGATGGCAATACATTCTTCAGTTAAAGCAACAGTGTCATAGTCTTCTATTTTTCTCTTGTTAGATAAAATTTCTTTTAAAAATTTTACATATATAGGCATTTGAGAATTAGCATCAGTGAGAGGAATATTAATATACAACTTTTTCAAAACCTCCAAAAATTTCCCAAACTGCCTATCTAACTTAGCTTGCACAATCCTTTGGGGAAAAGGAATAGGTGGGCTATATGGTGGTGGTGAACTAGTTTTAGAATCATCAACCTTACAAGGCAAATCACCTCTAGGTTCATCACCCTTCTGAGGTGACAAACTGGTTTGGGACTGCTTATGTGCAGGTTGTGATTCCAAAACTAGTTCACTCCTAAGTTCAAGTCTAGGCTCTACCTCATCATCATGAAGAGACTCCCTAGGATCATCCAATTGTTTTCCACTCCTTGTTGTGATAGCATTGCAATATTCCCTAGGGTTAGGTTCAGGTTTTGCAAGTAATTTCCCTGGGGGTCTATATGGTGTATTAGCCTGTTGTGCTGTCTGAGTTTCTAACATCTTGTTATGAGCAACAACACTATCCAACCTAAAGTTTATCTACTTAAGGGTTTCTGCAATCTCATCTTTTTTGCTCATCTGATTACCCATGAATCTCTCAAACATCTCTTCTAAACTAGATTTTTGGGGTTGACTCTGGTTTGACTATCTCTGGTTATACCCCCTATTATCATTTTGCCCACTAGTTTGATTGTTACTTTTTGAAGATAGGTTAGGATGCTTACACCAACTAGGGTTGTAGGTATTGGAGTAAGGGTCATTAGATCTACCTTGATTATAATCCCCTACTTCATTCACTTGTTCCTCACCCTTATCAAAAATGATTTTACACTCTCTAGCATGGTGCCCATTGTTCCCACAAACCTCATAAACAACAGAAGATATAGCAGCAGTTTGCATTCGGAAGGAATCAAAACGGTTACATAACGAGTCTACCTTTTCTACAAGAGAGCGCCAACCATCACCATCGTTCTTACCCTGAGGAGGCCGATAAAGCACTCCTCTCTCGGAAGCCCACTGGTTGTGGTTTAACGCCATCTCCTCAATCAAGGCATGGGCTGCATCAACAGTCTTATTCATCAAAGCTCCCCCTGCAGCAGCATCAACCGTTAAGCGTGTGTTGTAAAGCAAACCATTATAGAAAGTCTAAATTAAAACCCAGTCTTCCACTCCATGTTGGGGGCACTTCCGTTGGAGCTCATTAAAGCGCTCTCATGCTTCACTCATCGATTCTCCATCTCTCTGGGCAAAGCCTGTGATTTGGTTCCTCAACTGGATCATTTTACTGGGAGGAAAGTACTTTTGCAAGAAGGCATTTGACAAGCACTCCCAAGTAGTGAACGTTCCAGTTGGATGTGCATGAAGCCAGGCTTTTGCTCTGTCCCTGAGAGAAAAAGGAAACAGTCTTAGTCTGAAGGCATCGTCAGATACACCATTAATCTTTATGGTGTCACAGAATTCAAGGAAAAGGGATAAGTGTTGGTTTGGATCTTCCAAAGGAGATCCTCCAAACTGATTCTGTTGAATCATTGATAAGAATGCTGGCTTGATCTCAAAGTTGTTCGCATCTATAGCAGGCCTAGTGATGCTGGAATGAATTCCTTGTGTATTTGGGGCTGCATAGTCGCGCAATGTTCTTCTTTCAGCCATGATGGATTCTTCTTCTCTTTCTTCTACAACTTGTGTCTCCTCAAATCTCAATCTCTTTCACAGTCTCATTGTCTTGTTTATCTCAAGATCAAAAGGTACAAGTGGTCCTGACCTATGATTCCTGTGCATGCAAAGCAGATAGATCAAGTGATTTCAAGAAAATAGAAAATAAACAGAAAAAAATAGTAAATAAAACCTAGTCTAGTAATAATCTTGATATCTTCAATATCGACAAAACCAAGGTCCCCGGCAACGACACCAAAAACTTGTTGTGTTCGCAAGTGCACGGATACTCGAAGTAATATAAAAATATCAAACCATAGAGACCTTGTTGTCAAGTACTGAATAATTGATTTCTTGCTAGCTAAGCAATCAAAAAATAGTGAATCAAACTATCGAAAAGAACACAGAGAAAATATTAGAGAGGAAATTGGGACTAGGGGTTCATCTACTTTAATTTCTAATGACTAGATTAAGATAAGTATTTGTCAATCTAATTCTATTATTATAAATGTGAAATTTACTTTTTAAATAAATTGTCTCGCTCTCGCGCAGACAACCATACAAAGAACCGATCCCCACTCTCGTGCAAGATCTATTCAATGCTGAGAATAAGTAAATCATCAACTAAGAACTCGAGGATCACTCTCGTGCATCCGAATTATAGGTTGATCACCTCAAGTGGAAACTCAAAGATCACTCTCGTGCATCTGAGTCTCAACACTAGTTTTACTCAAGGGTTTCCAACGACTCAATACCCAATCTCTTGCAATATCAAATCAAGTCTACACATTAACTCAATCCAAAGTATCAGAAATTCAACAAGGCATTATAGCTCTCTAAAAATCAGAATTCAAAGAGCAACCTAATCTCTTATGGTAGTTCCAAATTCAACGATTTCTAGGGTTTCGAATTTCAAACAATCAACCTCTCGGTCTATTTTGCAAAACTCTAAAATATGCTGATATTTAAGACACAAAGGAGAATTAAAGAACAATCAATCACAAGAGTAAAATTATCATAATAAAATCAGTTTGACAAAATTAGGGTTTTCTAGCCATTAAGAAACAAAGAGATTACACCCCCATGTCCCATAAAAAGATTAATCTATCATGATGAAAGGATTACAATAAAACATGTTCTCAGAGTAATAAGGAATCGAAAAGAGGGAAGAAAGATTACAAAATAGGGCTGTAATGAAATTACAGCCCGTAATTTGCTTTGAATAGTGTCGTCACCACTGTTATGTCAATTTCTCCTTCGATTCAACTCCGAACACTCTAGAACTTGAGGTGCATGTTCTGCTTCACCAGAAAAAGCTCTCTATCAAAAATTGTGGTCGGAGGTGGTCTGTAGGTAGAGAACCGACTAACCCTAGCAATTCTGCTTCTCCCTCAATTTCTCCGTAGATTCATGATAAAATTCATTCCTTTTACTTTTTGTGTTTTCGCCTCTTAAAGACGAGTCCACCGCCTCTTTCAGATCTCAGTTTGGAAGTCTAGATCAAAAGATATGGTCTTTGCAAGAATCGGGCGGAAAAATCAGAATTCTGAGTTCCAAAATACGGCACCGTGAAGATTCATACGGCGGTGCCGTATTTTATTCTGTGAGTTCCGAGCACAAAATACGGTGCCGTGAGAGTTTTTCTTAAAAATATGGTAGTGCCGTATTTTGTCCAAATCCTTCTGGTCAGAATTTGCACAAAATACGGCACCGTGGAAAACCTCACGGTACTGCCGTAATTATTCCAAAAGTTTCTGGTCATAAATGTTGGAATATACGGCACCATGTAAATGACCACGGCAGTGCCGTATTTCTGCTGAAACCTTCTGGTCAAAAATGTTGCCAAATACGGTACCATGAAAGATCGAATGGAAAATATGGTAGTACCGTATTTCACCCAAGAATGTCCGCTGAGAAATACGGTACCGTGAGAATTCGTCTGGAAAATACGGTAGTGCCGTATTTTAGCTAGAAGCACCATTTTGACTTAAAATTTGTAGTGTACACTCCTCTTGATGTTTAGAACTGGTTCATGCATTGATATTGCTCGAAAACCAGTGATAATGATACATTTTTTGCTTGAAAATGATAAAAAAAAAGAGTGGTGTAGATTCCGAAGTATTTGGCAATTAAGGTACAAAAATAAAGCAAAAGAGTAACTTTATGTTCAAAATACTACTAATTAAGTATGAAAAACACTATGAAATTTGGAGTCATCGTAGGGCATCTACAACAAAATGGCTAATCAGATCAGTAAATTAAAACAGCATAGAAATTTATCAGACTTCAAAATTTGCAATGCCTGCGAGGATGAACGGGTGATTCTTCAATAGAACCAACTGATCCACAAGGTCGACCAAAACATGTTCTTCCTAGTAGTATGAAAGATCAGGGTTCTAGCATAGCAAAGCACTTTGAGTACCTGCAACAAAAGAAACTAATCAGATTGGTAAATGAAAGAATTATAGGAGTTAATTAGACATCAAAAGATTCTATCTCGCAGGATGATTCATTGACTCTTGAATTGAATTGTCTTATGCGTTTGGTAGAGCAAGATACTTGCTAAAGTTCAAGAGTGTTTTCCAGTCACGCCAAAGTTCAAGAGTTTTGTTTTCCCAAACACTTAAGATACTTGCGAAAATAAGCTTAATCAGTGTAGCATTAAGAGCAAAGCAGGAAACATGAAATAGGAACAGAGGGGGAAAATCTAGAAGCAGGGGCTTGTGCCAATCAATGACGCTGGAGCAAGGATGCTCATCGGAGGCATTGGAGAGAAAGGAAAGACGAGGTGGCATTGATGTCGTTGGAGCACTGATGAATGGTGGTGGAGCATGGCGAGGATGGCAACGGAACACTGGCGGAGGCGGAGAAGTGACTATTTAGTTGGAATAGGGGAAGTGCACAACAGGGACAAGGGACATCGCCGTTTGCCGGTGGTGCACGAAAGCCAAAGCTGCTATAGATGGAGGTCCTTATGATGGTGGCGAAGACGTGGCTGAAAACTGGGTGAGAATAGGGGATCTAGATAGGGTTTTTGATCTGGCAATCGAAGTGATGGATGGGCAGATGCTGGCGGCTAAAGGTCCTTCAGAGGAAGGAGGGCTGGTGGCTGAAATCTCTTGGAGATCCGCTAGCTGGATCGTCGGTGGAAACTCAAAAAATTTCAAAGATCTGGGTGTTTGATGAAGCATGCGGGTGATTGGAGAGAAATAAAGAGAGAATCAGAGGGAGTAGAGGAGAATAGAGAAGAGAGGAAGGGGGGAAGGGCTCGACCCTATAAGGAGGAGAGGGAGGAGACATCCGATGCCATTGGAAGAAACTATTTCATTCAATTTACTCAATTCAACTTATCTGATTACAATGCATGCGAGATACAAATAGAGAAGCTGGGAGGGACGTTGTTGCCAAATGTTGCAACTTCCTTTAATGAGTAGCAGGGAGACGTTAAAGCTTTCCTTGTGGGCTGAATGTGGGCTGAGTGAAGGTGGTTGCAAGGAGACGTTGAGCTTTCCATGTTGGTTGCAAGTGAACGTTGGACGTTTCCTTTCTTTGCAGCGTTGGCTTGTAGTGAAGCGATGAGATGAGCTTTGACTTGTGCTTGATGAAAATCCCTTGATTGGCTGATTTGAAGCTGAACATTATCGCATGGCTTCTTTCCTTCATTGCTTGGCGTGGATGCTTACCACGATTGTGGAATTGATTGAGTATGCGGCAATGTATTCTCTGGTAAGTGAACTTGAAGTTTCTTGAGCATCACTTGCTGTGATTGAGGTAGTTCTTTTCCCATTATTATGCTAGCTTTAGGATTGAGCTTGCTAGTGACACACAGGAACTTTGGGATAGGTTGTCCTTAGTTCAATACTCTTGGGTGGTGACAACTATGATGCTGAAAACAGGAGAGGGTCTTGAGACAAGGGAAACAAAAACATGGTCAGATGGGAAACTCGATGAAAACAGATGAGAAAGCTGATTCAGAATTGTACTTGAGCAAAACCCAGCGAGTCGGAAGCCACGGCTTGAACTACAAATGTAAATTACTCACCTTACTCGCAGAGCCAAAATTTTACAGCAAGCACGCGTGCACAATTCCTTCAGGACGCTGCGAGGGAGGGACTCCACTCATCCAAGATGTATCGTAAGTGCAAATGCAGGGGAACACAGAATGTATGAAGAGGTGCCCGAAGGGGGTTGTATCACCCCGGCGCCTTTGATTGAAAATAGAACAGGGGCAATGAGGAATGCTGGAGTTACACTAGACCTAGGCTCTCGCGTGGGGGATTGCGTCTACTGCAGCGAAAACTAAGGCACTAGCTAGCTCCTCTTCCTCTTTTATAGATCAAGAGGGGAGGAGTCACATGGAAAACGTGAGGGAGGGTTGCTAGTGATGCTAACCACCCTCTTACACATAGAATAAAGTAAAAGATGCTGGGAATAACATCCTAACCAACATAAAGTAGCTTCGGACCAACTAAAGCGACAAAGTGATGTAGGGACACACCCAAGGAGATCAACAAGGATTCGCAAGGTCCCAATCCGGTATGGGATGAGTACATGAATCACCTTAACATCCTAGAAAACTTGTTCTCTTGTGTTATCATTTGGACTTATGTATGCTTGTCAATTTCTGCACTTGTAATATTTGGATTTGAGTCCTACCTGGTCTTGTGTGTATGACCAGCTTGTAGGACAATTTTGCTAGCTTTGTATTTTCCTGCATTCAACATTTTATGTGGTAGTTAGGTTGTAGCCTAGGATTTACATTCAAAGTCTTTATTTTACTTTGTAGTTGATGTAATAGGTTGCTCTAGTTTAGGAATTTGCACCTGTAAGGCACATGCAAGCACCAGCCCCTCAACCACAAATGACCTTGGCATAGAAGATCAGCCCACATTCAAATAAAGCTCACATCACTCATACACAAGTCAGCTCAAGGAGCCAATCAACTTCAAATCTTCAATATCAATTCCAACATCCAGCTCAAGACCAGCTCAGGGCCAATGCCAGCACTCAGCTCAAATTAGTTCCAGATCAAGCCAGCTCGAATCTATCAAGACAAGGCATCACATCACCACTTACCAATCATCATTTCAACCAACGGTCACCAAAGCTCTACATGCGTAAAGAGATCATTTCACATCAATACCCAGCAAACAGCTATCAACAACCAACCAAAATCCAGCCGAAGAATGCCAAGGGTCACTCCAAAATATTGTCATTGAGAGGAGGGTTTAAAGTCTTGTATTTGTACACTTTGCATTTTGGAATCAATTATCTTGAATTGAACTTTGGTGTTAGCGTGTGTGTTTGAGGGTTGAGCTTGCTCCTCTAATCCTCCTTTGCGTTCCTTCATTGCCGTTCATCCTCATCCAGCCACTTCCAGCATTACTGTTCTATTGCCGGCATGCAACCTCCAGTAAGTTGTCCTCTCGGGCTTAGAGTTGGGAAACGTTGAAGGCATAACAATCAGCCTCTTGAGGACCTCCCTAGCGAAGTTCACTGCCTTGAGGAACTTAGAAGGGGTTCGGCCCCCTTCCCCTAATGGGGCCCTAGGTGCATTCCTTCCAACCCATCTCCTAATATTGCACTTATTATTAGATTGTTTGAGCTTCATACCTAAGGTGATCTAGGGCGTATTTCCATTCTTCATCAGTGGTATCAGAGCATACCTTATGTGCTCATTTGCATGCTGAAAAGTTTATGCTATTCTTGTTTTCACTTTTCTGAAATTTCTACAGTTTTATGAGTCTGAATTTGCTGCCTCTGGTTTCTTGTTCTGAGTTCTCGACTAGTGTTATAGACCTGCACTAAACCTGTTTGTTGAAAGTCCTTACTGCTGAAGCTTTTGTTTAAAACTCTTTGCAATTTTTTCAAAATCTGTGTTGGTTTGTTGATCTCGGCCTAGGTACTATAGGTTACCAGGCAAGCTAAACTTTGCTGTGTATTGGTGTATGTTCCACAAAACTCAGCGTTCTAATCTAATAGAATATCCTGAGTTTCAAAAGCATATTTGGGCGTGTATTCCTTTCAGTAGTAGATGGATCCATACCATGCATTGCTAAAAGCCGCACTCTGCCATTTCAAATTTTTGATTTATCTTTGGAACACTGTTACTTACCATCTGCACTGAGATATCTTTTCTTGCATTGGCATCCTGATAAACTACTGCTACAATTTTCATCTTTACTTGTGCCTGGTTTAGTTGCATAATTTTCACTGCTATACCCTATCATCAAGTGTCCATTACTACTGAACATTGACATTGCACATTCTTACTCAACGGCTCATTATTGTGGTAGGCTGTTCAATCTGCTAACACTTTATCTTACACCTGCTGTATTGTATCCTCCGTCTTGCCTGCTAGCATTTGTTCTGGTTCTGTTAACATCACTTGTGGAAGTTATACTCACTTTCTTATATATGTGCTGTTCCATTGTTTGTGTTGAGTTAACCCATTCACCAAGGTTGTTTGATTCCTTGCATTTTAGTAGCAATATTTGTTATTATTCCATGATGAATCTAGGCCTATTTTGATATTTCTATACTCTTTTAAGGCTTATTCACTCAAAAGCTTTGGAATCTTCACTTTTTCTCGTTCTTGTAAAATTTTAGGTAAAATCACCCAATTTTGAAGTCTTTGGAAGATTCTAAGTCCACCTGGTAGGGTTCACTGGTGCTTTTGCCAATGACCAAAACTCACAGAATGCTTCACTGCCTGGTGAACCCCACGGGGTTCACCCGTGATTCTTTCTAAAGAAATCTG
The DNA here is from genome assembly GCA_027562315.1 of Costus pulverulentus. Taxonomy (NCBI): domain Eukaryota; kingdom Viridiplantae; phylum Streptophyta; class Magnoliopsida; order Zingiberales; family Costaceae; genus Costus; species Costus pulverulentus. Next base: position 19,208 of record JANTFE010014823.1, on the reverse strand, counting down.
CACAGAAATCCTCAGTGTTCTTCACTGCCTGGTGAACCCGGTGGGGTTCACTGATGCTTCTTTCTTAATGAAACTGCACAGTAAGCTTCACTACTAGGTGAACCCCACGTGGTTTACCCGTGATTCTTATTGGGCAGCCTGATACCTGCGCGAATTTTTGGCGATTTTGAGACCAATTAATGTTCAAATTTGGCAAGAGAGGACTTTTTGGAAAGCTAATTTGAAGGAGAACACAAGGAATATAAAAGCCCTAATTTGTATTGCCAAACTATCGAGAAATCAAGAGACGAGGCAGCAAGGGCGAAGGAGGATGGCGACAGCGTGTTCTAGAGGCGATCCATCGAGATTCCACCATCGGAACATCACGATTTTTCAAACTTGGCTTGGGTTTAGCATCTCCTCCCTCTTAGAAATGTTTTCTTTTAGTTTTCTTATCTTCATAGAAAGATTTTTGAGTGATTCTACGAATATCATAGTGTAAAACTCTTTTCAGGGCTCGGTTGAACCCCGCTGACGATTGTTATTTGCAAACATTAATTCAAAACGATTATTTGGATTTTTGTGTTGGCATATTTTACTCTACTATGCTTATTTCATGATTTTACATTGGCCATGTAATGTCATGTTTTAGCCGTTACGATTCATACCGAGAGGAGGATCGCGACGGTGGATCCTCTTAGTAAAACTTGTGAATACATGACACGAGAGTGCTTGATATTCATTCGAGGATTTCACATCCTTCGACAGAACCCATAGGGTTTGTTTAGAATGATACACCGCGAGACTAGGAGACCGTTCTAGACAAACACCAGGGTGTACCACCAAGAGGGGGCACCTTGTACCTTAGGGATATGTTCCTTATGTAAAAACCTTCAATCCATGTAATTGACCTTTTTAATCGCAATTAAGATCGTCAGTGCGGTGGATACCAAAGCCATGATCACTCTCATATATATTCACTCTAGTCGTTGCTTTAGTTTCTCGTTTATGATTGAAGTTCATAAAAACCCCATTTTAGTTCGCTTAGCTATCGAGACTTAGATTTTCTGGTATTAACCTTGTTCCCTGTGGGATTCGATAATCTTTTATATTACTTCGACATTACCGTGTGCTTGTGGGACGTGTCATTGTTCGCACTAGGAACAATTAGTTAACTGAGGACCCTGAAGCCAATCCCACCACTATGAATATTGTTATCAATATGCTTGCTAACCTGCAGGCTTCCATGGATGCCTTAAACCAATGGGTTGGTGAATTAGAAAATACCAGGCATAACATCAACACACAGCCTGCACACCCATCTGAACCGTCTCTAGGGGAACCAACTCAGCCCCAACCCCCAACCCTTAGAAGACCTCAAGAATAGCAACGGGGGGAAGGCACTAGCCGAACCCATAATGACTCTAGAGAAAGCCCAAGACCTGATTTGGGATCTATCCCTGAAGGTCGCGGTGGTCACCAAAGAAACCAAACCACTACACCTAATGGATACCCCCTAGGACACCCACCCCATAGGACCAATACCAATCACCGAGAGGAAGAGGATATGTACCGTAACCTTAGACTCACCACTCCCATCTTTTAAGGCAGCTTAGACACTCAAACCTTTTTAGAGTGGCAAACACAAGTAGAACACTACTTTGTTTGGAGTCGGATACCTGAGAATGGTAAAGTCCAGTGCGTTAAGTTCCTATTAAGAGGTTCAACCCAAATGTACTGGAATGGTGTGGAGCTTAAGTTAGCTAGGAGTGGCATCGCTCCCATCACTACTTGGGAGGAAATGAAGTGGAAGCTGAGGGAAAAATACGTCTCGCCTAACTATAGGCAGAAACTATATGATCAACTCACTAGGCTTACCCAAGGAAGTGATTCCGTAGCTGAGTATAATGGGAAGTTTGAAGACCTCTTACTTAGATGTGAGCTAAATGAGGAACCTTGGTTGTCTCTGAATCGATACAAAGGGGGGTTAAGGACCGATATCAAGAGAGCCTTTATCCATCATAGGTGTGAAACCTTAGCTAAAGCTTACCAACTGGCTATAGAAATTTAGTATGACCTGCAATAGTTTAGGGTCCCTCCACCTAAGCCTAGTGTCCCGACCCCTCCTATCAAACCTAGTGTACCTGCCCCCTCTCCTAAAGTGCCGGTCCATGAGGGAAATCTTAGAGATAGGAGATCCACTTCCCAAACCACTTGAGTAACCTGCTATAGCTGCTCTCAACCCGGTCATCTATCTAGAGACTGTCCCAAGAAAGCCCTATTAATGGAGGAAGTAGAAGTAGAAGACCCGGCTGAGAATGAAATTGAATCGGTCTTGCACCAAACTGAATATAATAGTGAAGAGGAACCTACCCAATTTACCATGGCTATGGTTAGGTGTACCTATATCAAGAGCCTTCCCGCTGAAGATTGGAAAAGAACCAGTTTATTCTACACGTTCACCCAATGTAATGGCAAAGTTTGCAAGATCGTGATAGATAGTGGGAGTAGCCTAAATGTGATATCTAGACAAGCTGTTGTTGGAGTATGCCCTTAAGGCTAATGTTTGAGGCCTTGGGATTGTAACAAGTATCATGTAAGAAACTCTTGTGTTCATAAAGGCATGGTTGTTATTCAGATTAT
>JANTFE010014818.1:16808-32559 GCA_027562315.1 Costus pulverulentus | reverse complement strand
TCCTTCTATGGTTGCTCATATTATCTTGCCTCTCGATCCTATCAAACCTAGTTTTTCGCCTATGCAAGATCTTATAGATGCGCATGTGTACTAGGATTTCACTTTCACAAACAGCTAAGAGCTCTTGATTAGTGCTGCTAGTGACATTTTTCTCACAAAATTTGCCAAAAGCATATCTACAAATGACTTTAGGTTCTGAAGTATATTAATGAGGTTTGCGAAGTAGAATGGCGCCCCATCCATGTTCACAACCGTCTGTTTGAACAATGAGATAATCATTATCCAAAGGTAGTTTGAGCAAAGGTAGTATATCTACCATCTGTATGATTTTATTAATTTGTTTATGGTCTTCGGTGTTAAATTTCTTTACACCGGTAAGACTTAATTTTGAGTAGAGTGGTCCACTCAATTTATGTAGATCCTTTAAAAAAGGTCTAACATAGTTTATTAATTCCAAAAATTGTTGTAAACTTTTGGTATCTATAACCTCAAGGGTTTTTATTTTAGAACCGATATGCGGTTGGAGCTTAATAACTCCATTACCGATTTCAATTCCTAAATATTCAATGGATTTTTTATAAAACTGAGATTTTTATCCAGAAACAATAATCCCATTTACATAAAATTTTTGTAATACAAGTTTTAAGTGACTTGTATGTTCTTTTTCTGTTTTGTTATGTACAAGAATATCGTCTATATACACGCAAACAAAGTCTTGATAAGGTTTCAAAACCTCATCCATTTTTCTTTGGAATACTGCAGGAGCAGTTTTAAGCCCAAATGGCATGACTAACCATTCAAAGCTTCCTAATGGACAGGTAAAGGCTGTCCACGGTATTGATTCTTCTGCCATGTTGATTTGGCAGAAACCATATTTGCAGTCGAATTTTGAGAAGACAGTGCTTCCTTGTATAGAGTTAATTAACTCTGTTTTATCTAGAATGTCATAACCATCATCTTCTAAATTATCATTTAAACGATGATAGTCAATGACCATTCGTGTTTTGCCTCTAACCTGTTCATTGTGTTTATTTACAATGAAGGCGGGCGATCTATGAGGAGATGTACTCCTTCTGATGACATTGAGTTTGAGTAAATCATCAATGTGCATTTTAAATTCAGCAATATTTTCATTTGTTGCTGTGATTTTCTTATTTGTAATTCTAAAACCAGGGTCTTTGATTTTTAGTTTACAAACAAGTTTGTTCTTTTCTCAATGAGCTTGGGGATTGGAACCAAATATTTGGTCCTTTTCTAAGACTCGAATCAAGTTGTCTACAACTGGATTTCCTGATTCAATCTTATTATGAAGAAGTTGATCAGAGCCTGTATGGTTCTATTCGATTGAACGGGAACGCGTATAAAACTAGAATAAAATAGGTTAGTTTAAAGGAGAAGCCTAAGCAGATGTATTATGCTTGTTAGTTCAGATAGGCTCTCTTATGCTTAGTTTTTTACACAAATCTGGAGATACCGGGGCTGCCTAAGTCACCATGTTTTGAATAAAGAAAATAACTAGAGGGCCAATGGCTTGGCAAGTAAAAGTCCAAAGACTAGGAGAGTCGCCAGGGACGAGAGGCTTGCTAACGTCCATACAGCATGATGTTATTTTGATTATTCAAAATCATATGGTAAAGAGGTTGATACCAGAGGAAAACATAGGCATAAGAATGGTCGGGAATCTAGAGCTAACAAGTATTCTTACTCCTTAGGTCTTCCTTCTTTAAACATTACAACTTATTTTCATCTTTTATACGTTAGTACCTAGTAGATCTGTTAAAACATTATTGGCATTTTTTACATTTCTGTTATGAAATTAAGCTGTACACAAAAGCCAAAAGGCTTATTACATCATACCGAAAGGTATATATATATTAAAAAGACATCAACAAACCTCTCAGGTTTGTAAACAGATAATATGGATATAAATTACTTATATCTAACATTATATCAAAAATACTGGGAGTTACAATCTAATTCTCATGCAACGAAGCATAAATGCTATTTCCCAAGAGAAAATAGTAGATATGCTCACCAGTTTCATACTGAATATGCTCAGTTAAACACAATAATTGATTTTCAGATCTCTCAGGCCGAAAGCCTCAGAGAATTTAATCATCTCTGTATTGAACTTTGGAAAAAAGTTCATACTGAAATGATTGCAAAGAATATGCTTTTACGCAATATTCATAATAATCAGGAGTATATTAAAAACCAATATACACACCTAATCACTATGGTAAAAGAAATTGAGAAATCAATTATTTTACAAAAACAGCTTACTGCTGAATTAAAAGAGATATTATATCGTCTACATAGATAATCTCAAATCTCAGATCATCAACACTCAAAAGTAGTAGATTTACTTGTAAAACTGCAGAAAAATTATGAAGAATGGTAGATCCATCTAAAGAATACCCAAGACAGATAAATCAAGATATTGACTATCAACAAGCACTAGTTGAATCTAGTAATTATCTTGATGGTGCACTAGGAATGATCTTAGATGATCCCCAAAGTGCTTCTGATAAGAGATTTGTTCGACAGAACAATTTTATCATTGCATACCTTATGCAATTAAATAAAAAACTTGATTATATGCTATCAAGAATAGCAACCTCTTCTGAGACCATACTCAGACAACAAGAGGTAATACAAAGAGTAGATAATCTATTGGTCTTACAAGCTCAACAGTATCAAAATTCAGTACATGAGTTGGCAGAACGATTGAATCAAGTATTACAAATGACTACAAACTCATCATCATCTACGTCTACCCCAAGACGTACAAGACAACCTAGAAGCGCCCAATTTTCATGTAAATGACAACAAGGCCATTTACAGGGACTTATAATACCCTTACTGGTACTACAACCGTAAGAGAAAATAACCAGAATGAAAGGTTATCAATAAGTAATCCTATCCCTAATATTCTTAACAGAATATTTGATGGTAATGGAATCCCTGCACAAGTATTAGAGGAAGTAGTTGACATAGATCAACAATTTGAAACCTATCAAAATAATAGGTTACAAAAATTACGTCCTCAAATCTTGTATAGAACAGGACCATTGAACCTTAGGACTCAACTCCTAAGAATTACTCGTGAAGAGCATATTACTGTCACAACCGAACCAAGGAATCTAAAGATAATATCAAAAGACTCCTTAACAAAACTAAGACAATCAGGAAAAACATTAGCCCACATAGGGATGATTGTTATTTCAGTTAAAGGACTAGCTCGAAAAAAGCTAGGAACAAAAGTACTAATTGCAATTCTTGACAAAAGATGGAAATCTGATGCAAGAAAAGCAATTATTGCTTGCATGGAATTTGATATGACTGAAAATAAGGGCATATTTTATTGTGCTCCAGACTTTCTCATAAGTCTTAAAGACTTAGGAGAATTAGAAATAGGTATCCAGGCAAAAGGATACGAAGATTTTTCTGGAGATTCTAATCTATTATTTGGATTAGGATTTTTTGGGAAACTTACAAATAATTCGAATACTGGTTATAAGCTTTATATCTCTTCTGTGATTGATGCCTTAGCCAGTAAAGGAATTAAGATGAATAGGCTTTATCACCTGAAGAATTCGGAGGTCTTGATTGGAATATTTCCAAAAATCTTGACCATGAACAAATGCTAGTTCCTAAAGAAAGCATAATGTTCAGAAACCCAGATCATACTTATAATTTGAGATTTTCAAATTATAAACAAAAGCTGACTCATGATGATGAGGCTTCATCATCAGGAATTGAAAATTTTCTCGAGTCATAATGGTATTAGCAGACAATACTCTTTTAATACCCAAAGAATTAGGTTTTACATTTGAAGAAATGTTAAGCCTAGAAATTGAGCTTATTGAAATAGGACAAATACTTGGTTCTCATAAACTCATAATAGATCCAGAAGGAAACATACGAGTCCAGTATGAATCTACTGAACAAATATTTCAGCGCCTGATAGCTGAAGCAAAGAGTGATCCTAAGATAAACTTAAAAGCACTCCAAACATTGTATGGGTTACACAATGACCTTGTAGGAACTCATCATACAAATCTGGAAAATTTCCATGACGAAAGATATGCAACACAAAGCATAGATTCTGAGGAAATGGACCAAGATATAGATATAGATGTAGGTATCCTAGATAGTCTAAATCTTGATAACCTCGACCTCTCTGATGATGACAATCAGAGTATTCAAAGTATTCAAAAAGACTTAATAAATACAGAACTGAGTGATGCACCTCAAGCAAGTGTAACAGCACAAAATACTACACAAGCAAGTACATCATGATCACGTACTTACCCCATAGGGCAACCTCCTCGAGAACCTTATATTCAGTATGAAGGTGAAAGAGAAGGAGTACGTACCAAAGGCAAGCGAATGCCTTTAGAAATTATAGATAATAAAAAGTTACTAGATGATGGAAGAATCCTGAATCTAGCAGCTCATGATCCTCAAACATGGAATACTGTACTTGACCATTGGTCATCTAAAGTAGCCATGAAAGTCTCTGAATTAGATGAAAGCTTTTCTGCTGACGAAATGTATTCCTATCTATAAACTTTCCTAGGTGGAACTGCAAGAGCCATGTGGGAATCTTATAAGTTGAATTTTCCAACAGAATTTCAACAAGATGTCGCACTAGGAGTGAATCCTTATAATTTTACTAATAATTTTACTAACCGAATGCGATTAATGATTACGGGCTCTAATCCTATTATGGGATACAATGCCCTACAACAGGAAGTTATTAGAAAGCTTGAGATACTTCAAATAAAAAATTGGAAGTATATCAAGCCTTTTCTGCAAGATTTCTTGTATTATGCCTGTGCAGCAGGAGGATACCATGACCAAGCACTAGGAGAAAGGTTATTTTTAAAATTACCCGCTCCTATTGGCTATGAAATACATAAAGCCTGGAATGCAAGTCCCCAATAGCCTCCTAGCTTAAATAATATTACACTCAGAATACAATTTATCATTGATAAATTGGTAGAAAGGTGTACCCATTTACGAGGAGACCACCAATTAAAAGGAGAATTTAATTTTTGTCAACAACTATATATACCACAAACTTATGTTCAGGAAATGTCTAAATATAAGAAACATAAAAAGAAAGGGAAATCTTCTAAAAAATATTTCCTTAGAAAATCTTCTGCAAAGAAACCTTACCTTGCAAAAGATAAACATGTTCGAAAATATAATCCTAAAAGGGATTATAAAAACAAACTTTCTTGTTTTACATGTGATAGCCAAAACCACTTAGCACGAGATTGCACTAAACGGCAGAATCTCTATAATAAACAGTCTATCCTTATTGACTGTGTTCAAGAAGATCTACTAAACGTAGACGAATATATATCTGATACAGAGTCAATATACAGTATTGTCTCTATACCAGACCTAACACATCAATCTGACTCATATGAGGAATTAGATGAATTTGCATCTGATTTATTGTCCAAAGCAGATAGATTACAATCACCCTTTGGGACAGAAACTATGGTTAGTCCCACAATGGACAAACTAGACGTGCTAATGCCCTTTTTAGAGCAATTATAAAAAGAATGAATCCTCATTCTTTACATAAAATCATGGCTCCAGTACTACCACCAGTACATGAACACCAATGGAGTCCTAGACGAGGAAGCCAAGATCATGCTTGTGTATTTTGTTCAAAATTTCCTAGCATGGATCTTCGCTATCAGTGCATCCTTTGTTCTATCGAAGCATGTAAATATTGCTTAGAAAAATAAGAGGTACCATTACTAAGGTCTTCTAAACCTACCTCGCAAAGGCCAGAAAGAACTGAAATCATAGAATTACGAATTCTACAATTAGAGAACGAAGTCTATAAACTCTCTCAAAGAGTTGAGGACTTAGAAAAAGGAAGTACACTAAAGCTTCCAGAAAGAAAAGGAAGTGCATTAAAACTTCCAGAAAATCTTATTCCTTATGAGAACACAGATTATAATGAAAATTTTGGACCAACTCACTATGTTGATTATGTCCACAGACCTATACGACCACCATGGTTGTACTCTATCAAGGTTAATAGTATTATTAAAATTTCTGATTGGAAATTGGAAATACCTGCCTTAATTGATACAGGTTGTAGTAATACAATCTTAGATATGAATCTTGTTCCACAAAAATATCACATAAAACTAGATCCTCAAGATCGGTTTTATGCAGAACAAATGGATGAAAAATTATTCTTATACGAATATATTCTATCTAAACATAAGCTTTCCTTTTCCTTAGGAAATGCTCAATATACGCCGCCAACATATGTTGGGTGCATATGCTTAAGGCCTTTAAGTTTAGCCAAAACTAAATTTATAATTGGCCTTCACATCCTTATTAACTCTTATAAAGGAGTCACATTAACTACTGAAGGGCTTTTCTTTTTGCCCCATACACTTATCCCATACACCTCTTCTACGCTTGCGAAGCGTGGTGGGTGTCCCTGTGAAATTCCATATTCTTGCAAAACTCCTTTGCAAGATAATAACATTAGTCCAAAGGACAATCCAACTTCTAACGAAGAAGATGAAATCTTATGGATACTACGTCATCCGACAAATAAGTTCCATAAAGAATATGAAGAAGATGATGTTTTTGATCAACTTCTCCATAATAAGATTGAATCAGGAAATCCAGATATAGACAGCCTTATTCGAGTCTTAGAGAAGGACCAAATATTTGGTTCCAATCCCCAAGCTCATTGGGAAAAGAACAAACTTGTTTGTAAACTAAAAATCAAAGACCCTAGTTTTAGAATTGCAAATAAGAAAATCACAGCAACAAATGAAAATATTGCTGAATTTAAAATGCACATTGATGATTTACTCAAACTCAATGTCATCAGAAGGAGTACATCTCCTCATAGATCGCCCGCCTTCATTGTAAATAAACACAGTGAACAGGTTAGAGGCAAAACACGAATTGTCATTGACTATCATCGTTTAAATGATAATTTAGAAGATGATGGTTATGACATTCCAGATAAAACAGAGTTAATTAACTCTATACAAGGAAGCACTGTCTTCTCAAAATTTGACTGCAAATCTGGTTTCTGCCAAATCAGCATGGCAGAAGAATCAATACCATGGACAGCCTTTACCTGTCCATTAGGAAGCTTTGAATGGTTAGTCATGTCATTTGGGCTTAAAACTGCTACTGCAATATTCCAAAGAAAAATGGATGAGGTTTTGAAACCTTATCAAGACTTTGTTTACGTGTATATAGACGATATTCTTGTACATAGCAAAACAGAAAAAGAACATACAAGTCACTTAAAACTTGTATTACAAAAATTTTATGTAAAAGGGATTATTGTTTCTGTACAAAAATCTCCGTTTTATAAAAAATCCATTGAATATTTAGGAGTTGAAATCGGTAATGGAGTTATTAAGCTCCAACCGCATATCTCTTCTAAAATAAAAACCCTTAAGGTTATAGATACCAAAAGTTTACAATAATTTTTGGGATTAATAAATTATGCTAGACCTTTTCTAAAGGATCTACATAAATTGAGTAGACCAAGACCACTCTACTCAAAATTAAGTCTTACCGGTGTAAAGAAATTTAACACCGAAGACCATAAACAAATTAATAAAATCAGACAGATGGTAGATACACTACCTTTGCTCAAACTACCTTTGGATAATGATTATCTCATTGTTCAAACAGACGGTTGTGAACATGGATGGGGCGTCATTCTACTTCGCAAACCTCATAAATATACTTCAGAACCTGAAGTCATTTGCAGATATGCTTCTGGCAAATTTCATGAGAAAAATATCACTAGCAGCATTGATCAAGAGCTCTTAGTTGTTTGTTATGGATTAGATGCTTTTAGACTCTTTCTTCTAAACAAGAAAGAAATACTAATAAGAACTGATTGTGAAGCAATCATAAAGTTCTTCAAAACAAAAAATGAGAAGCGTATCTCCCAAAAGAGATGGCTATCATTCATTGATCATTGCATTAATAATGCATACAAAATCACTTTTGAGCATATCAAAGGCAAAGATAATGTCATTTCTGACATTCTATGACGTCTTTTATTAAGACCAGAATGATAACCTACAAGGGTTATGCAGAATAATGTCATTTTTGACATTCAATCACGTCTTTAAGACCAAAATGATAGCCTACAAGGTTATGCAAAATAATATCAAATCTTGATATATGATTGTATTTTCTAAAAGGCCAGAATGACAACTAACAAAGTTGTGCAGGAAATGGCTACATCCTCTTCTAACAGAAAGGGGAAACAAAAGGTAAAACAAGTACAGCCAATGGTTGTTGATGAAAAGATGGAGGAAAAATCTTCTTATGCTCATATCTATAAAGAAGAAGCCCCTAAAGAAATGATCTATCTCTTCAGGACACCAAAACATTATACTTCTTTAACACCACAAGACCATATGATCTTGGATTTGTTATGGAAGGATCACCATGGTGCTGGGTTTCTTAGTGCAATCAATTCTCTAGCAAGTCATATCCAAGCTATGAGATATGCTCACAAAACCTTGCCTCTTCAACAACCAACAGAAAAACTTGAGCCACAAACGCTATAGGCCTATGTGGCTAAAGAATACAAGATTATGTCTTTAGAAAAAGAAGTCAAGCTCCTTCAAGACCAAGTCAATAAGCTAAAAGCTCAGAAGGACTGTCTTGAAGAACAAGTGACTTTGGCCCATAAGACATGGGAACAAGAATTGGAGAATCAATGGAACCTATCTAGGTCAAAGATTCCTCCACAAATTACTTCTGTGCAACAATGCATTTATGAGTTGCTTACATAGACAAGACATCAGCATTTCCTTAAAACTGCTAGCTACTTGAGACATATGGCTCTTCATGAGATTACAATACCCAGAGACCTTCATCTCACAATGATCTCCCTTTATATAGAGGAAACACATACTGCAGAACCCAATTGCTATTGTAAGACGGGATTTGCTATCATTAAAGCCTCTATAGACCTAGCTGAATGGAAAGACTGCTATGTCAAGGAAACTTCTTTTTCTCTCTGTGAGCTTTTCCAGTTGGGCTTTATAGACAGATTAGTTGTCCATGAAAGTTATTTGGACAAATTAAAAGGATTTCCATGGAAGCTCCTTTATTGTATTGAAAAGATTTTTCAAGTCGCCTCATACTGGTGGCATCCTTGACTTGGATATCTGTTCTTCTCCTCCTTGGTTTCTTGGTTATCCAGCTGACGCCAAACACCAAATCTTGATAAAGAATCAAGAAAATTATTTACCTGATTTTTGAGATCAGGACTTTGAAGAAGAAGTAAGGCATACAGAAGCTACTCCCATAGAGCTACAACTCAATCTATGGCGGAGTTATTGCCTTATTGAAGATAAAAGGGCTTTTTACCGCCCTTATTTACTAACTGAGGATAAGATTCTCAAAATCTATGTAGAAGATGACAAGGATGATTTCTTTGTCCCCTTCTCAGCACATGTTTGTCATAATCCCATATTACGAGATCATTTCAAAAATATTCATCATGAAAATTTAGCTAAAGTGATGAAAGATTATGGCTGTATGATCCTTCAGGACAGTCAAGATGATGTCTTAGAAGATATTATGGAAGCCGAATAAGACATCAACAGCAGGCAAAGAATCTCCACTATTGAAAAATAGTGGCCTATTGTACACCAACTGCTTTATTAAAGGTTCACGTGTTGAAAGAGACGCAATGCCGGCTCACTTTGCAAGGCGGTCTCTACAGGCAAATCTTTCCGTACAAAGATGCTTTTCTGCTAGTGGAAGCATTCATAGTATGTGCTGGCATCAATTATTTGGTGCTTTGTGTGCTGGCATCTATTATTGATGCTTTTCTTCACTTGTAGGAAACCTCTCCGCCTTTTGTCTATATAAGGAGAGTAGTTTGTGCTCAGAAGGCATTCGGCCTTCAGCTAAGAAGTGTGCAAGAGTGAAGAAGTGTGCAAGTGTGATCAAGTGTTCTTGTAAGTCCTATGTACTTCTCTTAATATATTTCTCATCTTTTTAGTATTTTCTGTGTAAAATACCCCCCCCCCTTTATTTCACGGGGACACCCACCACGCTTCGCAGGCGTAGAAGAGGTGTATGGGATAAGTGTATGGGGCAAAAAGAAAAGCCCTTCAATAGTTAATGTGACTCCTTTACCAGCCGCACGAGTTTGAAATCATGGCAGACAATGGGCACCGCACTAGGGGATGACGACGGCGACGCTGGTGTCCCTTCCAATCGCTGCCGAGCATGTGTCCGTTGATGGGAGAATGCTCATGGAGAAGCAGGCGCGAGACAAGCGAGGAAGAGGAAAAACAAGGGAGCGGCTTCGGCACACATGAGGAGAGAGAGTGTGATTAGGGATAAAGAAAAAGATGGTTTAGGGTATTATTTATAGAGAAATTTCTAAAATTTGAAATTTAAATAAACATAATAAAATAATAAAAAAAAACTAAGGTATAACAGTGATAGTCTCCCCCTGCCTCTTTTGTTAATTGGATCATGAACACCCTCCCATGCTTGGCACATAGATCATGCACCTCTTGCTTTAGCCACCTCTACCATGTCCTATTGGTGCCACTACATGCAAGGTTGGTGCCTAGGCACCTAGGTTGGTGCCTAGGCTTGCCACTTGGGCCTAGTGCTTGGCACTAGTGCATGACACTTGGAAGTGCCTATAATAGATTCATTGGACCTATGGGCCAATGTGGTGATCCAATACTCTCTTCCTATTTTAGTTGCCTATCCAGTCAGAATTAACCTCCCTATTGGTACACCATGCCTTAAGGCACCTCTGTCTCTACATCCATTGGGCCTAAAGCCCAATTAGTTTTTTTGCATCACTTAGGATGGGCACCTAGCCAATTTTTGTTACAAATCAATTGATATGAACCATCCATTAAATCAACCTTAATAATGTCTTGATATGGACTCTCTAATGTCCTAAATTGATTGAATTAATAGATAATTTGATCAAAGGCTACCCGATCAAAATCTTATACTTATGTGTATGCATGTGTGACCCTATAAGTCCTATATGATTTAGCTTGACAAGCTAGACAGATCATCATAAGCAGTGAAAGGTATTTAGCACTATAACACTACTACTTAAGTCATAGGAAAGTGTTATCAGCCAACAACTCCTAGCTAACAATAAAGTTTTGATTTATGCTATATAATCCTTTTTGTCTGCTGATAATCCAGACTAGACAAGTGTGTAACACTTGCTATTCCAATCACATGGGAATGACTCAAGTAGGAGAACACGGTCTCTTGGGTATGGTCATATACTCTCAGTGATACTCCATGGGAGGGGCCCCTAGATTATCAAGTTTTCTTTAGAAGTAAGAGACAAATCCTCTATTGATCTCTCATATTTCACATATGACTTATGATATAACCAATGATAGTAGTAATGATTTCCCTAGTTATGTAAAAACTTTAGGCTAAATTAAAGTATATCATTCATTACATATAAATCTCAATGACCTCAAGTTTAAGGATCAATGCATCTTTTGTCACTTGTGAACTTGACTTGTGACACCCAAGTCATAGCACTCAATTAGCTCGCATATCAGCTTCATATCCACCAAAGTTGTTCTCAATCCACTAAGGTAATTTGATTGTGGATAATATATAAGATTGAGTAAAATTAATCTCCATGACATTATTATATAATTCTAGACATTAATATAGGGGAAGCAATCAACATAACAATGACAATGTCTTTATTACGCAATAGAATGAATGAACAAGGCATGCAGGTAAATTAGTCTTTAAGTTATACATATTAACACTATACTCAAAAGTTCACCTGGGTTCTCTTAGTTGTGTTGTCATATTTGGATGACACCATTGTTGTGTGTAAAGGATAAATATATTAATTAAATATGGGTACAATATCAACTTGGACGATGATTAATTTTTTTTTCCATTAATAAAAGATGACAATGTGCCATTGAATTGACACCTAACACTTAAACTCTCTTATTGAAGTATTCAAAATAAGGAGAATTCTTTTATCTTCTTGGAGTGTAGTCATCACACAGTACACCAACTTCATCCAATAAAACCAACACATCATAAACCCAACAAAAAAAAAACAAAACAAAACAAAACACAAACAAGTGATGCATAAATTCGCAATCAAGTCTATAGATACAAATTCATAAAAGACAATGTGAGATAAATAAATATATAAATATCTTACCATAGTATAACTCACCCAAGCTGATATAGTTGCTCATCTTATAAATCACTTGCCCTCTCTAATAGGACACTATATAAAAACCTTGCTTCTATCTCTAGCATATCTTCACACAATTTTAATCACTAGTCCAATCAAACCAATCTTATCTTGTTATGATTATGGTTGATCATGGACTCAATTAATGTTCCTGGTCCCCTTAGGCTTTTGTTGACCTAACTATATTATTTTCAGTCTCTTTGTAGCATGACCTATTCCACTTGTCGTTGTAAAAAATACTGAATGAGACTACTCTTATGTACCCTCATTCTAACATGTCACTTGTCGTTGATATTAAAATCTTATCGCAATAATTATGTGCAACTACTCCTAACTATGCATGGTTTAGTCATACTTGAATGTAACCAATCCCTTTGCATCTTCATCTACTCACTTGACTATTTGGATAGTTCATTTGAGAGTACCAACTAGAATCATAAATGCTCATTGCCATTGATGACATGCATTATCACATAACTAAGAGTAACATTCTTTTGCATGTCATAGTTAGGATTGCTTAAGCATGAATTATATACTTGTCCGAATCAAACTTTCTACTAATACTCGTTCATCAAAATGGTTAAGCATCTACATGCTTTGCTTACAAGTGTTGACCTATCCTTCTTTTGGACCTTTTTTGAGTGCCAACTTGCACTTGAGCTTATCCGGAGAAGAGAAGATTGAAATATATATATACAAACTATATACACATAAAATATTTAATGAGCTAATAATAAACTGATTTTGTAGTAATTAGTTGATTTATATATTTGAATGAGTGATATTAATAATGAGTCATCAAAATAATTTTGTGATTAATCTTAATTTCTATAACGTCCATAAGTGGAGTAACATTTACTAACGATATATAGATTTGAATATTATATCAGAGGTTATACATAATATTCAAAGCCCTTGACTTTCTAAATATTCATGGAATTTACTGATCACCCAATATAAATATAAAAGCTTGTGCTGCAAATTATTAATCTCCGAGTTGAAAAAGCAGTTCAGCTCCTAAAATTAATCGAGCTGGTCGTTCAAAGTATAAAAGTGTGTTTGCTAGAATCAGAGTAAATAATTAGTAATTACTTGCGCTTGTTCCTACTTCCCAGTAAGAGACTGAGGTAGAAGAGAAATCTGAAGATGAATCCCCACACCACCGTCACCACCAGACACTCCCACTTGTTCAGTTGATCCACCTCCTGCTGCCGCAGCACGTCCGCCCCCGTCACAATGCACGTGTCGCTCGTCAAGTTCACCTGCAGAGTTTTGCTGATCACCCCAAGAACCCGCACCTGCGTCTCCATGGGCAAGCTGCCGATGCTCGTCCCGTCGAACATCTGCACGCCCCTCGAGAAGCATTTCGACGCGTCGCCACCACCGAACTCGTTCTGCAGCGCCGCCTCGTACGTGTATTTCAACATGGAGATGTAGTGTAACCACACCCAATAGTCGGGGATCCGATCCCGGTTGATGAAGAAGCCGCTGAAGAGCAGGTTGTATGACAGGACCGCCGCCGCCGCCGTGTAGCCAAGCACCACGTGCGATAGGATCCCCGAGAGGAAGGTGACAAATCCGCTGCCGGCCCAAAACGAACCCAGAATGATGAGCAAGTAGAAGACTAGGCCCTCGGCGCCGCCGGCCAGGCCGACCGTGAAGAAGGTCAGGGAGGCGAAGGCGATCGATAGCACTACGAGCGAGGGGAAACTGATCACGGCGTTGGCGAGGACGTAGGAGGAGCGGCGGTAGGCGTTGTAGGCCGTCTCACGCATGAAGATGTATCGCTCCTGGATGAACACGGGGAGCGCGTCGGCGCAGGTGAAGAAGACGGTGCTGATTCCAATGGCGAAGAAACCCAGCCGCTCTGTCACGTCCTTAGGCGAGTCGCCCAGTCGCCAGAAGATGGTACCTAGCACGAAAGCGGACACGATTATCGTGGCCAACCGGATCACGAAGATCTCTGGCGTCCGCCGTAGGTTCGTGAATGCCCTCCGCGACAGAACGAGCACCTCCTTCCAGGGCGGGTTTGCAAAATTCTGCAGCGACGACGAGGATGGTGCGACGCCGTCGACGATCCTCATGCTGCCCAAGAGCCGGCCGTCCGCGATGCTATTTGCCATTGCTTCGCTGAGAGATAATTGGGGCGTATCGGCGGCGGCTTCCACCGGCCGACGAGCCCGCCACTGCCGGTTAAACTCAACGAGGGCTCCGGCGCCGGTCTCCGTGCCCTGTAGCTCTCGAACGAGATCAAGGGTGAACTCGGTCGGGTTTTCCTCTTGGGGAATGGGGCGGCCAAATTCTTGGAAGAAGGCGGCAAGGTCTTGCGGGGGCCCGCTGTAGACTACCTGGCCGCGGCACAGGAACATGAGGTGGTCGAGGAGTGTGAGGATCCGATAGCTCGGCTGGTGGACCGACATCACCACGATGCTCCCGCTGCGTGCGATCCTCTGCAAAACCTTGACCACCATGAAGGCGCTGGTGGAGTCGAGCCCCGAGGTGGGTTCGTCGAGGAAAAGGATGATCGGGTCGTGGATGATGTCAGCGCCGATAGACACACGGCGGCGCTCGCCGCCGGACACACCGCGGTGGCCCTCGTCGCCGATTATGGTTTTGGCAGCGGATCGGAGACCGAGCTGATCTATTAGGGCCTGGACGTGCTCCCTCTTCTTGGACGCCGCGACGGAGCGAGGCAGCCGGAGCTCCGCCGCGAACATCAGGGTCTCCTCGACGGTGAGCATCGGGAAGAGGAGATCGTCTTGCATCACGTACGCCGAGATCACCTTAAGGAGCCTGCCGTCTAGCGTTTCACCGTTGAGGGTGATGCTGCCGTCGAGGCTGGTTCGCTTGATCCGGTTCGCCAGGGCGTCGATTAAGGTGGACTTGCCGGAGCCACTCGCCCCAAGAACCGCCAAGATTTCCCCAGTCCTCACCTCGCCGGAGATGGAGTCGAGAAGCGTCTTCCTTCCCTGCGAGGGCCGCTCGGGGTCCGCCGCCTCGGCGTTGGCGGGGAACGCAGCGATCCGGTGGCAGGAGATTGGGCGGGACTTGGATATGGAGTAGGAGAGATTGTGGAAGGCGAGGATGAAGTGGAAGGGGCGGTTGCCTGCTCCAAATTGGGGGAGTTCCACAACCACGTCGTTGGCATCGGCGATTCCATGGCGGCTGAGGAGAGCGCTGGGATTGCGGGTGGTGGGCGGATGAGCTGCCATGGGATGCGGAGAAGAGGGATAAAAGGACGATAGCTGGCTCATCGACGACGGTCGGCGACGGGGATGGAGGCGCGCCGCTTCGCCATTCTTATAGAAGAAGGCAAAGCAGCACCGCGGACGCCAAGCCAAAATTAATTTCCAAGTGGGAGTGTGGCATAGGAACAAGGAAAGCGCTTGTGGTTTAAACTCTGGACATGTCTTTCCTATTTATGGATGATTTTTGCCATTTAGTTTTATTTGTTAATGCTTTAATTTTTCCGGAAAG
>JANTFE010014779.1:163261-193899 GCA_027562315.1 Costus pulverulentus | reverse complement strand
GACTAGAGGTGTTTTCACTGTGGCGAGCAGGGTCACTGGAGAAGGGACTGCAAGCAGCTTCAGAATGAGGAGAAGAAAGGCTTGGCCTTAACTTCTAGCTTAGGTATTATGTTACAGAAGTCAATCTTTCTACTTCTATGTCATGGGAATTGGATACCGCATGTGGGGCTCATATTTGTACAAATATGTAGGCGCTTAAGAAAAGTAGATTGGTGTGGCTTGGAGAGATTGACCTACGGGTTGGAAACGGGGCACAGGTTGTTGCTGTTGCTGTAGGCATTTTGACTCTTTCCTTGCCTTCTGGACTTCAATTAGAACTAGAAAATTTCTTTTATGTACCTTCGCTTACTAAGAACATTGTATCCATTCCTTGCTTAGCAAAGAAGGGATTTAAGTTTGAAATAAATAAGAACTCTTGTTCTTTTTCATTTGCAAATATGTTCTATGGGAAGGGTACTTTGTGCAATGGTCTATATATCTTGGATATGGAAAGTTCTATTTGTAACATAAGTAATAAAAGGACCAAACTCAGTGGTTCAGTTGGTGCTTTCCTATGGCACTGTCGATTAGCCCATATAAACAAGAATCGCATCCAACAACTCCATATGAATGGATTATTAGATTCAAGTTCCTTGGAGGAATTTGATACTTGTGAGCCTTGTTTATTAGGGAAAATGACAAAAGCGCCCTTCACTAAAATTGGTGAGAGGGCAAGAGGTTTATTGGATCTCATACATACTGATGTGTGTGGGCCTTTCAATAAACAAGCCAGAGGAGGGTACAACTACTTCATTACCTTTACTGATGACTTCAGTAGGTATGGTTATGTCTACTTAATGAGACATAAATCTGAGTCATTTGAGAAATTCAAGGAGTTCAAGAATGAAGTAGAGAACCAACTTGGAAGATCCATTAAAGCTCTTCGATCAGATCGAGGTGGAGAGTACCTGAGTGGTGAGTTCTTTGACTATCTGAGAGAGTCTGGGATCATATCCCAACTCACTCATCCAGGAACACCTCAATGGAATGGTGTATCTGAAAGGAGAAATCGAACTTTATTGGACATGGTTCGGTCTATGATGAGTCATGCAACTCTACCTCTCTCATTCTGGGGGCATGCACTAGAAATAGCTTCTCTAATACTGAATAACGTTCCATCTAAGAGTGTCTCCAAAATACCATACGAGATGTGGAGTGGGAGACGCCCTAATCTCACTTTTATCAAGATCTGGGGATGTGAGGCTTATGTCAAACGTCAGGATTATAGCAAGCTAGAACCTAGATCTAATAAATGCGTGTTTGTGGGGTATCCTAAGGAAACTAAAGGATACTACTTCTATGTCCCAACCGAAAACAAAGTTTTTGTTGCTTGGGGTGCTGTCTTTCTAGAGAAAGAATTTCTCATGAAAGAAGTTAGTGGGAGGAAGTTTGACTTGGATGAGGTCCAAGTGCAAGCACAAGACAAAGAGATGGAATCTGAGAGACCTGCACCGGTTGCTGTACAAGCTGAGGCTCAGACACAGGTCCCACGTAGGTCTGGGAGGATTCGTCATGCACCGGAGAGGTACGGGTCGCTGCCGACCCAACACGATAGGATCTTCCTCATTGAGGATGAACCCAGAACCTATGATGAGGTGGTCAGTGGACCAGACTCCGAGAAATGGCTTGAGGCCATGCGATCCGAGATGAATTCCATGTCGGCTAACCAAGTCTGGGATTTGGTTGAGCTGCCTGATGGGGTAAAACCCATAGGGTGTAAATGGGTCTTCAAGAGGATGGCAGACATGGATGGCAACATAGTTACCTATAAAGGTAGACTAGTGGCTAAGGGATTCAAACAAGTCCACGGGGTTATGATGAAACCTTCTCGCCAGTTGTCGTGATCAAATTCATTCGGATTCTGCTTGCTATAGCTGCATATCATGACTATGAGATATGGCAGATGGATGTGAAAACAGCATTCCTTAACGGGAAGCTAACAGAGGATGTGTATATGGCACAACCTGATGGTTTCATCCATCCTGTAGAAGCCAATAAGGTCTGCAGGCTAAATAAATCCATTTATGGATTAAAACAAGCATCTCGAAGTTGGAATCTTCGATTTGATAAAGCTGTGAGAGATTATGCCTTTATCAAAAGTGAAGATGACACCTGTGTATACAGAAAATTCAGTGGGAGCTTAGTGACTTTTTTGGTCTTGTATGTCGATGACATACTGCTCATCGGAAACGACATCCCTAGTCTTCAAGTTGTGAAGACATGGTTGGGGAAGTGTTTCGAGATGAAAGACTTAGGGGAGGCAGCCTATATCCTAGGCGTGAGGATCTACCGGGATAGATCCAAGAGGCTTATAGCCCTTAGTCAAAGTACCTACATTGACAAGGTCCTCGAGAGGTTCAACTTGGAGCAATCTAAGAAAGGATATCTTCCAGTGAGACATGGCCTTACTCTCTAAAAGAGCCAGTGTCCTACAAGACAGGCTGAGAGGGATGACATGAGTCGAATTCCTTATGCTTCGGCAGTAGGATCGATCATGTATGCAATGTTGTGTACTAGACCAGATGTGGCATATGCTGTAAGCATAACCAGCCGATACCAATCCAATCCAGGTCTGCAGCACTGGGTGGCTGTAAAGAACATCCTAAAGTATCTGAGAAGAACCAAGGATCTGTTCTTGGTCTATGGGGGACAGGAAGAGCTCAGTATGCAAGGCTACACTGATGCATCATTCCAGTCTGACCCTGACGACTTTAGATAGCAAGCCGGCTATATGTTCAAAATGAATAGAGGCGTTGTATGCTGGAAGAGCTTCAAGCAATCCACCATAGCAGATTCTACAACCGAGGCTGAGTATGGGGCCGCTACGGAGGCAGCCAAAGAAGCCGTTTGGATAAGGAAGTTCTTATGTGATCTTCAGGTGGTCCCTAGTGCAATGGATCCCATTGAACTCTACTGTGACAACAATGGAGCAATTGCACAAGCCAAGGAACCACGGTCTCATCAAAGATCCAAACACATACTTAGGAGATTTCACCTGATCAGAGAGATCATAGACAGAGGTGATGTCAAGATTAGCAGAGTTGATACTGAGAACAATCTAGCAGATCCACTAACCAAAGCTTTGGCGCAGCAGAAGCATGATGGTCACACTAGAGATATGGGGTTGAGAATCCTCCACCTCTAGGTCTTAGTGCAAGTGGGAGATTGTTGGTGTATATGCCCTAGGACCTAGTTTTGATCCACTCATGTACTACTTGACTTTGAAATTTATATCATTCTGGCATTGTCGTTATCTATGTTTGTTTACATCTGCGCATATGTACTAACATGATAATGTCCCTAGAGACAGATTGGATCTGTGCTCGAACTATAGTCCCCAGTCGATGTACCTTAGTGGATATGGGACAGCTATGGTACTTATGAGACTAGTATGTGGGCTGGTTAGGCACGTGGTGCTAACGCAGACACATGGGTATATCATTGGAGGATATACTGGAAAGACCCGCTGTGAGGCTATGACTTAGTGTCATGAGTTATCCTCACAAGTGACAGGAGATGCATTGATCCCTTGACTTGAGGTCATTTATCATTCTATATGGTTAGGGACTTGCTTTAATACAACCTAACACCTCGCCATAGTTGGGAGGTCATAACGGTTGTCATTGAGCATGTCACGACCCATATGAGAAGGTCAATGGATAGACAAAAGATTTGCCCCTTCCTTAGAGAAGCATGATATCTATGGAGCTCCTCTATGGTTCTATGACTGAAAGTGTATGGCTATACCCAGGTGAAAAACCTGTTTTAGTCATAACTATGTGATTGGATGAAAACAAGTGGTAACACACTTGTCCAATCGGATATCAGTTCGGCAAAGAGACTGTAATGCATCTGTACCTAGTTGCGATGATGGGGATGTCGATGTCGATATCCATTCCAATGACCTGGGTAGCAGCGATGCACTGCTAGGTGCCACTCACTGCTTGTGGTGACCTTGGCCAGCACTGCCGGGGTCAGAGGAACCTACCGGGTCACACACCTTGATACCTGAGTTCTCGTATTGATCGGGAAGCCTTATGATCGAGTTATTGGATAACTCGGATCTAATTGGGAGATTTCATCAACGCCAATGGGCCTGATGAGATGGAAGAATGTTATTAGAGCCAAACTTCATTTTTGGCAGGTTGACCCATATTTGACCATGGTTGGTCACATTTGGATTAGGGTTGCATTGGATTGGATCCAAATGCTTAATCAACTCATGTGATGAAGTTTGGACTAGCTCATTATCCAATGAGGCCCAATAACAAGTTCTCATGAAGAGATGAGAGGCTAAAAGGGTATAATGGGGAGAGACCCAACCCCATTGGTGCCTAAGGGGCATAATGGGGTTTGGGTGGCAAAAATTGCTTCATTAAGAAGTAATATGCGCCTAGCCTTCTCCCATTGATAGTATGTATGCCTTTAAGGTATGTCTTGGGCTGATATGGTGCTTAGGAAATTATGGATAGGTTGAATGAGATTTATGGTAAAGTCTTGGAGACTTTCCTTGCATCAAACCTCCTCATCCTAGCCTTACACTTGTCATGATCCTAGCCCTTGCCCTAACCGCCTCTTGCCCTATATATGTGACCCTAGCTGCCCCCTCTTACAAGCATTCATCCTTGGAGGCGTGAACACATCAAGAGGGGCGAGAGCAGGGAACAAAGGTGGTGCAACCTCTTCCTCTTCCATCAAGTGGCCGCAAGTCTTCTTCCTTTCTTCTCCTTGGTGCAAGTGAAGAAAGCTCTTGACGGTTTCCTCTCCTCTTCATCCTCTTTGGCGCATCCCTCCTTGGTGGTGGTGCAAGGTGATTTGAGCATCTCCCTATGGCTTGGATCTTCTTCCCGAGGCTAGCACTGGGCGTGGAAGAAGGGGACTCAAGATATCCGTGTGTGTGAGACTACAGAGGGCATGCACTTGGGCGCCTGCATTGGCATCACTCCAAACCGCTCTTACGGTATTTCCTAACTCATCGTGTCGACTCTCTTGCTTGCGATCTTCACTAGGTTTTTGGGACCGGCCTGTTTCGGGGACATTCTTCCGCTGTGCAATGAATGTATGTATGCCTATAACTCTGAAAAATTGTAAAATGTCCCCGAGGTTTCCCAACATGACTTTCTCTTTGATGCCGCCATCAACCAAGTTGCTCCAAGCAAGGTGGATGTGCCAAAGGTGATGATGAATCCTTAATCTTCAATTTTACAAAACAAAGAAAAAGAAAGAGCGGCACACAGGCCTAACACAAATACATCACAGGCATACAAGGGGCTTGACTATGACCACAACACCATGAACATGCAAGATACCTATCTCATGCTTTTCTATATGCTCATGAAAAACATAAAATCTGAATTTTAATTTTTCATCAAAACATATCTCTTTTCCTGAACCTCTTATCAAAAATACTTTCGTTATTTGTTTCTCTCATGAGTCTACAAGTGGCATTAGAGGAGAAATTATTTCTTCCACATGCCCCGCATAATCTCAACAAGTCTCTCATGATGGATCTATCCCACCATTAGAGGGGAAATTATTTCTTCCACATCTGGGTCTAACTCAGTCATGTGAAGAAAGTAGAAAACCAAAACAAATCGAATAGAAGTTGGGAACAAAAAACTTACAATTTTCTCTACTTTGAAAAACCGTGTTATATGTAGAATTTTTGAAAGAGAACATGACATGGCAGCATACAAGAAAGCAATAAACACTGTTCGAGTCTTGCAAGTCGCTCTGATACCATTGTTGGGAAACCCCGGGATTTTAAAATTTTTACATACATACACAGTAGAAGCAATCCCCAAAACAGGCCAGTCCCAAAAACCCAGAAGATCGAGTAGCGAGGGAGTCGACATGGTGAGTAGGAGATAGTACCTCAAAGCAATAGATGGAGAAGGGATGTAAGCGCCCAAGTGTTCGCCCTCTGTAGTCTCGCACATAGCCGATGCTTGAGTTTTCTTCTTTTCACGCCCTGTGCTAGCCTCAGGAAGAAGATCCATGCCTTTGGAAGAGCCTTCCTAGATTGCTTGAGCCACCACCAAGAGAGGATGCACCAAGGAGGAAGGAGGAAAGAAGAAACTGCCAAGCCAAAGTCCTTACTTTCGCCAAGAGGAGAAAGAAGGAGGATGTTCATAGCTTGATGGAAGAAGAAGCTCAAAGGACTCAAAGCTCTCGCCCCCTTGTTGTCTACGCCACGAGAAGATTGTGTGCACAAAGGGGTTCGACTAGGGTCTCTTTTATAACATGAAGAGGCGGTTTGGGTTCCATGGAAGGTGTAGGTGATTAGGGCTTGAATTAAGGGAATTATTCAATCAATTATCTTGATCAAATCCTTAATCCCATATGTGCCTAAGCCTTTCCTAAGCAAGCCCATGCCATATGCCCCCACATTATACCAAATGAGGCAATTATTCCATTCATGCGCTTAGACCTAGTCAAAGCATGATGAAAATTTGCCTAATGTGTTATGGGTGCAAATCCTAATTTAATTCGGACTCTAATTATGCAAATAATCAGCCCACTTGCAACCAACACATTCCAATTAATGTCTCATGTGATTAAATCAAATCCAATCTAAATTAATCATTTGGAATATATCAATCATGGCCATATACGCCAATCCTAGTCCAACTAGGACTCTACATGCACCTATCCCATATTATCTTCCCCACTATACCCTTTAGCCCACTTATCTCTTCATTACAACTTATTAGCAAGCCCCATTGGGTAATGGGCCTAACCTAAACTTCATTATGCATGTTACCTAAGTCATTAGTTCCAATCTAATGTAAACTAAGGTCAAATGAGGCTACCATGATTAATTTTAGGTCAATATGCTAAAAATAAAGTTTTGCTCTAATAAGCTTCTTCCATCTCATTAGGCCCATTGGCGCTGATGAAATCTCCCAAATAGATCTGAGTTATAAAATAACTCGCTCCGAAGGCTACCCGATCAATATGAAAACTCGAGCATCATGGTGTGCGACCCTATAGATTCCTCTGACGTTGGCAGTGATGAACTTAGGTAATCACAAGCAGTGAGTGACACCTAGCAGTGCGTCGCTGCTACCCAAGTCTTTGGAATGGATATCAATATCGACATGCCCATCATCGCAACAAGGTACTAATGTTTTACACTCCCTTTGCCAAACAGATATCCGATTGGATAAATGTGTCAGCACTTATTTTCACTCAGCTTACCTGGGTATGATCATATACTTTCAGTCATATAACCATAGGAGGCCCCCATGAATATCAAGCTTCCCTTAGGAAGGGGCAAATCCTATATCTGTCCATTGATCTTCTCACATGGGTTGTAACATACTCAATGACAACTGTTATAACCTCCCAACTATGGTGAGGTGTTAAATTGTATCAAAGTATGTCTCTAACCATATAAAAGGGTCAATGATCTCAAATCAAAGGATCAATGCATCTCCTATCACTTTTGAAGTTAACTCATGACACCAAGTTAGAGCCTTACAGCGGATCGATCCAGTATATCTACTACTAATATAGTCATATGTCTGCGTTAGCACCATATGCTTAACCAGCCCATATACCAGTTTCACATGTACCAGAGCTGTCCCTCATCCACTCTAGTACTTGACTGGGGATAGATTTTGAGCACAGATACAATCTGTCTCCAAGGACATTATGATGCAAGTATACAAAGAATGTAGATGTAAACAAAGCATAATAAGGACAATGCCAGAATAATATATATAAGATATCAATGTCAAATAATACATAAGACAAACCAACAACTAGTCCTAAGGGCATATACACCAACACCTAGACCAAGTCAAAATGTGCCAAGAGGGTTGCCAATCAAGGCACAAGGCACCAATCCTAATTTTATTAGGATTCCATGTGCCCAAGGCTTACCATAATTACCAAGCAATCCTTCCATGAAAGGCTCATGTGATTAAATCAAATCAAATCTAATTTAATAGATTTGAATCACCAAGAGTATTCCATTCATGGTCATAGGACCCACTCCTAATCCAATTAGGTGTCATATTGACGGAATCATCAACAAGGGTATGCACGACCATGTACCCTTAGAAGAAATCTGGGAAGGCTCCCAAGGACCTGAGGAAGATACCCCCAAATTTTTGGCCCCAAAAGAGACTCCGAATCTCACCTGTGCAAAAACTCATGGGCCGTGATGGACTCATGATAGGGATCCCACAAGTGCATGGGTCTATCGAAGTAGTAAAACATCAATCCCATAGGGACTAATGGGCAAGTACCGACAAAAGATCTCGAATTTACTAGCTGGACAAGGTTGATGTTGTTAAAGTTTAAATGTTTAACTAATTAAATGAACGAGAATGTAAACGGAGGAATCATACAAGATAAATTTAATGAAAGACACATCAGGATATGGGTTCTTTGCTTTGACTCCTTACAACTGAATAATGGAACTCCAATGCCAATATTCTATATAGTTTAAGGGATTATGTCCCTAATGTACTGGTCATTCCCACAGATACCCTCATCCACTCCCACGGACTAGTTACCGGTCTAATCCATAAGGTTCTGATGTTTGGATGGCCTTGCAGTCTACCTAAACACATCAAAGTTCCTAATACTTTCAGGGCGAGCATATGTTTACCAAAGGGGTCCCCCCAAGAATTCCTAGTTTATGAACCTCCACCTATTGAGTACCGACTCAAGCGCTCCCTTTCGGGTGGTGCAGGCAAAAGGCATTGAGACAATCCAACATGCTGGCAAACTTTTGGTTTACCAGCCGCATCTAAAATCCAAATACTCACGCTTGGGGAGTATAATTCGTCAAGGGATTTTCCCTAGCCCCTGATTTATGAGCCTCGCTCAGGAAAGTATAGGCTCAAATGCTCCCTTTTAGGCAATGTAGGCAAAGGGTACAAACGAATTAGATAAACCCTTAACCAAATGGTTCCAACGCGCGGGCAAATTTTTGGTCTTCCTGAAGCGAATAAGATCCTGACAGTCCCCCTAGGTGAGTACAGTTCGTCAAGGGGTCTCTCCCCCATAATTCCTAGTTTATGAACTTCACTTGGGCGAATGAAGGCTTATGCATACCCTTTTTGATAATGCAAGCAAAGCGCATACATAAGGTTAAGCAAGGATCGGAAGCATGTGGAGTAAGATTATTACAATCATTTAATCATCAAGGGGTTAACCCACATCCAAATTTTTAAGTTTAACCTACAAGATCCATGTTCATCATATAAGTACACATAAAGATATTCTCATTCATTCCAAATCTTTATCTAGAATATGTAGAAAGTGAGATTGAAGACTTCCCCAAACCAGATTTGATGCTTGAGATGATTAGCAGAGACTTTTGGGGAGTTCTTCTTCTTCTCCTTGGGCTGCAAATGAAATCTTCATTCCTGCCCTGCGTGGGATTTCCACCCTTCTTTTGTCTCCTCTCGTGAGACTCCTCTTGCCAAATCCCCTATTGGAAGTGTTCCTCCTAAGGCTCTTATTCCCCTCCTCCTAGTGGGTTGCTGCCTCTTTCTAAGACTCTACAAAGTTGCTGCAATTTTCCAGCTAAAGAAAGTCGCCACCGTCTCCTTTCCCATATACTGCAAAGGCTGCTACACTTATCCTCATGGAATCATGATTTCTTTTCCAGATTTCTCTCTCAAAAAGCTGCTTTAGGGTCTCTGGTCAATGGCGGGAGAAAGGACTTGGTTGCCCTCTAGCTTCCCCTTAGGTTAAGTTCAAGAAACCTTAGTTAAAATAGTAGTTTCAAAACAGGCGAGTCCACGATCACAGGCATGATTCTGGTCATGACCTGGTCATGATTTTTAGTTGTAGCTTCAGGCGCCGAGACAAGTCACGGGCGTGATTTTGATCGTGACCCTGTCGTGATTTCCATCAAAGGCTTCATTAAATCCGAAATCTTCTAGTTAAACTCTTTTTTGAATTAGGAAGGATTCCTTTGGCCTTAAAAGTCCCAAAATCCATCCTCTTTGTGGTCATTTTGACCTGAAAATGTAAAAATTACAAAAGAGGTGTAGATCCCATAGATATATAGTAATTTAGGCAATAATGGGATATAAACTGTAAAATGGAGACGATTCCGTTATATAGGTTTGTGTCAACAACTCACGGCCACAGTCGTGAAAGCTACTATGCCAGCAGTCCAAACTGCAAACTCCCCACCGCTTCTATTCATGGGCCATGAATATTTATCTGGTGAAGCAACAAATTGCTAGTTTCCCTAGCTGAAACTCATGTGCCGTGATCCAGCCGTGAAAGTTTTTGCCCAGCCGAAACTCACGGGTCATGATGGACTCACAGTCACGGCTGTGAAAATCTCTATGCCTTATAGCTAGCCTACAGACTCCTCCCAGTCAACTTTCAAGGGCTGTGATGTACTCATGTCCACTGCCGTGAAAGTCTCAGAAAGACCCGAAAACATGAGTACTATTCGTGGGGCAATGATCCCAATAAAGTTCCCCCACCCTAGATCCGATAGTGGGGATTGTTAGCCCTTCATCCACATCAATGGAGCCGATTCACCCAATGCATCTCACGAATTTCCCAACGAGGCTCCCTCAAGACTCGACGAATAACCGCTACAACAATCGCCTGCTCAACACCGCCTGAGAGTCGGCCAGTACCGTGCAGAACCAGTGCACCATCAGTACGTTATGCTGCTTCATCATGGCCTGCTCAGAGATGGTGTGGTATGCACAACAATCCGTTCAACGGCACTAGATCTCTGGTCCAAGTGACAACCTCATGATATTCCAGCTCCTTTAGCTAGTAGTTGCTACTTTATGTTAGTGAGGATTATATTGCCCAATCATCTTGTGCTTTTAGTGTGTGTAAGGAGGTAGTTGGTTTCTCCAACAACCCGCCTTCATGTCTTTGGTGTGAGTATTGCCCTCTTCATCTTTAAAAGAGGGTGGCCACCTAGCATTTTCTTTCAGTTCTTGTTGTAGTAGCTATTTCCCCACGCGAAGCCTAGGTTAAGCATTAACTCCAAGGGAGCTGTGAGAGTGAGTTGTAGTCGCACCTAGCGAGGTCTGACTGCTCTTGTAAGCCACCTTTGTTTTTCTTCCTGCACTTTCATTTCTATCAAAAGAGCTAGGGTGACACCAACTCACCCCCGCCGCCTTTCTTTAAACTTGAGTGTTATGTGAGACTGCTGCAATTCATCCATCGGACTACACCAACTCACCAACTCACCCTCGTCCATATGACCCAATAAGCCATGCCATACTTCAATAAACAAGTTGACTATGCCATCGGACTCAATCTGATGCAACCCTAGTTAAATATGGATACCCATGCTTAACCCAGGGTGAACATGCCAAAAATAAAGTTTGACCTTAATAGGTCTCCTCCATCTCATCAGGCACATCGACGCTAATAGAATCTCCCAAATGGATCTAAGTTATGAAATAACTCGATCATAAGGCTACCCGATCAATATGAGAACTTGAGTATCAAGGTGTGCGACCCTGTAGGTTCCTCTGACGTTGGCAGTGATGAACTCATGTCATCACAAGTAGTGAGTGGCACCTAGCAGTGCATCGCTGTTACCTTAATCTTCGGAATGGATATCAACATCGATATCTCCATCATCACAACAAGGTATCGATGCATTACTGTTTGTTTGCCAAACTGATATCCGATTGGACATAGTATCACCACTTTGTTTATACTCAATCTCATGATCATGACTAAATC
The DNA here is from genome assembly GCA_027562315.1 of Costus pulverulentus. Classification (NCBI taxonomy): domain Eukaryota; kingdom Viridiplantae; phylum Streptophyta; class Magnoliopsida; order Zingiberales; family Costaceae; genus Costus; species Costus pulverulentus. Next base: position 182,163 of record JANTFE010014779.1, on the reverse strand, counting down.
AGGCTTTCACCTGGGTATGGTCATACTTTTTCAGTCATGCATCCATTTGGGACCCGTGGATATCAAGCTTTCAATAGAAAGGGGCAAATCCTATGTTTGTCCATTGATCTTCTCATATGGGTCATGATATACTCAATGACAACCGTTATAACCTTCCAACTATGGTGAGGCATTAGGTTATATCAAAGCATGTCCCTAACCAAACAGAAGGGTTAATGACCTCAAGTAAAGGGATCAATGCATCTCGTGAGCTTAACTCGTGACACCAAGTTAGAGCCTGAAAGCAAGTCGGTCTAGTATATCCACCATTTGATATACTCATATGTCTGCGTTAGCACCACATGTCTAACTAGCCCATATACCAGTCTTACATGTATCAGAGCTATTCTTTATCGACTCAGGTACTTGACTAGGGACCTAAGTTTCAGCACAAATGAAATCTGTCTCCAGGGACATTATCATACAGATGTACATAGATGAAGATATAAACATACCATAATAATGACAATGCCAGAATGATATATAAAATATCAGTGTTAAGTAGTACAAAAGATGGACCAACAACCGGTCCTAGGGCATAAACACCAACACTTTCATTGTCCTAGTACTGCTCCTACAGCGAAGTCGCTAGCGTCACACATGAGTTCAAAAGGTAATGACCAATTAGGAGATTACATAATTGGTGTTGATATGAGCGCTTCTTTGAGTTTCTCAATGGCTATAGTACAGTCCTAGTCAAAACAAAATTCAATATCTTTACAGAGCAAATTGGTTAAGGGGAAAGTGAGTTTAAAAAGATTCTTTATAAACTGGTGATAGATTCCTGCATGTCCTAAAAATCTTCGAACTTCTTTAATAGTATTTAGTGGACACATCTTAGCAATGACTTTCACTTTTGCTTTGCCCACTTCAATTCGTTGCTCAGAAATCCGGTGTCCCAAAACATTGCCTTCTCGTACCATAAAATAGCATTTCTCCTAGTTTAGAACTAAGTTCACTTCTTTATAGCATTGCAACACTTTTGAAAGATTAGACAAACATTCTTCAAATGACCCTCAATAGACAGAAAAGTCATATATGAAAATGTCTATGAACTCTTCATTGAGAGTAGAGAAAATTGCCATCATGCATCTTTGAAATGTCACTGGGGCATTGCATTGCCCAAACGACATTCTCCTGTATGCGAAAGTTCCATATGGACATGCGAATGTATTCTTTTCTTGGTCTTCTAGATGAATTGGGTATGCAAAATTCTGAAAAAACAATAATAGGAGTTGTGCATTAACCGTTTGAACATCTAATCTATAAAAGGTAATGGAAAGTGATCCTTTCACATTTCATTATTCATCTTTCGGTAATCTATGCATATTCTCCTTTAAATTTACAAAAGGACATCTATAACTTTAGCTTACCATGTGTATCCCAGATCAATAACGGTACACAATGGTCCTCAGTCTAATGTGAATTTGACTTTGTGGTGCATCTTTTAGTTTGTTCTGTCTCCATTACATTGTCACTGAAAACTAAGTTGCACTTTTGAATAACACTTCAGAGGAATGAACAACACAAAATTATACATTAATGTAATAACTAAAAACTACCTCAAACACATGCATCATGAAGAGGAATAGTTTGATCTTCATCTTTGAATTCTAAACTAGCTCCTTAGTCCAGTAGCAAGTGGGAAAAGAAGTTATGTGATACTTGCTCTCACTTAATCAATAAGATCAAAAAAAGGAAAAAAAATAAAAATAGATTTTAGATGTTAATGCTTTCAAAATTAAGCATCTAGCTGAAGATATTTTTGGATAAATTAAGAATCTGGTATGTTAAATGCTTTCAAATCTACATGTACAAGAAATAAGGGGATCGAACAAGAATCTTACCACCATATTTTGATAGCGAAAATTGTTTTCCAAACATGAAATGGATAAAACATGGATCAATCACCCCACTTGTATGTTACTTGATTTTGTAGATTTTTGCCTAAAAATCAATCTCGCTGGAGGACCCTAACTAGGGTTTTAGAAGATTGTTCTGCCGAGAAGACGACATCCACGAATAGTAGTGGAGCTTTAGAGAAAGATTTTAAGAAAGAAAAATTAGAAAACTTACAAGAAATCGTCAAAGAGAGTGGTAGCTGAAATCACCAGAGAGGGTGAAGAGCATAAGATCGTCAGAGCTTTTTGGTTGGCGGTGAGCTAGCAAGTGTATCGAGAGAGGGGTGGTAATTTTTCATCATGACGGAGTAAGAAGGAGCAAGGGTTATTGAGTGCATGAAGTAGAGCATGAAGTTTCTACTCGAACCTTGAGTTAGGATTTGTATATAAGAAGGTAAAAAAATCGTGTATGTTGACCTTGTGTTTGTGTGTGTTGGCTTTACATCGTGCTTCACCTTTCTACTTTAAGATGCATGTTTAAGTGATTATTGCACCCGACTACATCGTGCGCATTAGGGTGCCCTATTGCAAAAATTTCTTGGAGGCAATCACCCTAATTGGGTGAAAGAATATTTTCTCTCTATTTGTCGCTAGAGGGGTGGATGAAAACCCTAATCCTAAGCTTGCTACTACTGGCCAAAAACTCGACGACACCTACCAAAGTTCGCTGCCGCCTTTCCCCATCGTCATTGCCTCTCTAATTTACTCTGCTCACCGCCGATTCTTGCGCTAGGGTTTCAGTCTGCCTGATCTATTATCGCTAGCAGTGAGCCCAAGTAGGGAGACGAGCATGAGGAGATGGTGAGGCGAGCACAGGAACGTGCGAGTAGTGTGCAGATTTACCGACAGCGACAAGTGGCTGCGTCAGCCACGGCGACGAGCAGCTCACTCCAGCAACATGCAACGTGAGACGATGAGCGTTAGGGAGCTGTAGGCGTGAGGAGAGGTTGACATGGTCCCGTGCCCACGTGAGCAGTTGCGGGATAAACTGAGTAGAAAGGTCAGCTCAAGCTGAGTTGTGGGCTTTTGGTCTTATTGAGCTGGGCTGGGTTTCTGAATGCTGAAGTGTAGCCAATGACAATAGGATTGTTGTGTTGTTAGCAGCTAAGTTGTGCACCCAAATGAAATGTTGTTTGCTAAAATTGCTATTTGATTTAAGTTAAATCAGGCTCATTCGAACTAGATTTCAAATCAAACTTAGTTAATAATGATGTAGACTCCATTTAACATTATATTGTTCAAATCCAAGTATAATAATTGTTGTTTAATCAAAACTTGGACTACAATAACATAATTTGACTGGAATTTTAATTTTAGCCATATTCTAGATGATCGCTGTAAGTAATTAGTGGGAATGACAAATTTAGCCGTGTTGAATTATATTTATGGTATTGATAATTTATTATAATTTATAATGAATATTTTTTTACCAAAGTGGTTCATTGATAATATATTATAAAAAATAAATTATTTTTCGTCTTAATTATATTGATTAATTAACTTGCCGAGAGGAGGTTATTAATTAATATAAGTCCAAATGATGAATAGATAAGTGGAGAGAAAGGAAGAAACTGGTTTAAATCTCACATATAGATGTATCATTACATAAGTATATTGTATTATAAATATATAGTTGTATTACATTATAAACTACGGTGGCTTGTTTATATTTAATTATAATATTCTTAAATATTTATGATAATAAAAGATTTTATCTCAATTAAATTAATTAACTTGTCTGCCCAAATTAGGGGTCACTAACGGGTCGTGCCGGGCTGGCCTACTTCAGCTTGTTCTTTAGCGGGCTGTGCCCATCAGATGGAATTGCCTTGGCTCAACATAGCACAAAGCACGATCAAGCGTATCTCTGCTTGTTTTAAAATTATCTCTAGCAAGTTTCGAACTCATGCCCTTTCAATACTAATATGTTAAACTAACGAAAAAACCTTAACTCAATTTCATTTATATATTAAAAATAATATTATAAATTAAAAAGCTTCTAAAAATATAGAAATTACCAAAAAATTAAAATAATATAGGGATATAGGAAAAAAAATAAAAAAATAAGAAATTTTAAAAATATTAATTCATAAAATTTTATTTAGATATTAAAATATAATAATAATACTAAAAAATTTAAAAATAATATATTAAAAATAGTTAAGAAGCGAGTCATGTCATGCTCGGCCCGCATGTCGTGCCTAGCCTAGTGACATGCCATGCCCAACCTAGCCTGTGTGCCTAGATGACTTAGCCCAGCTTGTCAGTCGCCCATGGCTTGTTCACTAGTCAATAGTTTGTGCTATGCCCAACCCAAGTCATTGCATGCCATACATGCCGGCCTGGTCCATTGGCCATCTCTAGCCCAAATTAATTAATTAATTAATTTAATTAAATAATTTAATTTGAGATAAATCTAACTTAATTAAACCTGCTATATAGGTATGCTATTACATAAAGCTATTATATTATAATTTTTTTTTGCAAGAGTGACTCATTTATAATTAATTATCATTTATAATTAATTATGATATGATAAAATGTGTATGATAACAAAGTATTTTATCTCAATAATATTAATTAATTTACCGGTTCAAATGTGGTGATTAATTGATAAATATAAGATTATATGCATATTGATTGATTTCTCATCTTAACATAAAATACTCATTTTATGTTTTCTACCTAGAGAAAATGTAATAATGATTATGTTTTATTAATTAATAAGTTATGAATATATACTTATTGCATGAATATCATAACTTATGGATTCCTATCTTATAAGTTTCATTCTCCATTAATAACAATCAAGCTACTGTAGAGATCCTAACTAGTTCAAACTTAAAAAGAAGGAAAGAATATGTTCTCTTCGCACTTGGCATGGCTGACATTAACTTTGCTCTTAGAGACAATGAACCATCGCAAAAGAACTATATGCAAAGTGGGAAAGGTCTAATAGGCTAAGTCTGCAAGCTATAAAATAGTCCATATCTAGACATCTGCAAGCTATGAAATAGTCTATGAAATAGTCCTTATGCTTCGGTAGTGGGATCGATCATGTATACAATGTTGTGTACTAGATCAGATGTTGCATATGCTGTGAGCATAACCAGCCGATACCAATCCAATCTAGGTCTGCAGTACTGGGTGGCTGTAAATAACATCCTAAAGTATCTGAGAAGAACTAAGGATTTGTTCTTGGTCTATGGAGGACAGCAAGAGCTCAGTATGCAGGGCTATACTAATGCATCGTTCCAGTCTGACCCTGACGACTTTAGATCGCAGGCCGGCTATGTGTTCAAGATGAATGGAGGCGCTGTATGCTAGAAGAGCTTCAAGCAATCCACCATAGCAGATTCTACAACCGAGGCTGAGTATGTGGCCGCTTCTGAGGCAGCCAAGGAAGCCGTTTGGATAAGAAAGTTCTTATGTGATCTTCAGGTGGTCCCTAGTGCAATGGATCCCATTGAACTCTACTGTAACAACAATGGAGCAATTGCACAAGCCAAGGAACCACAATCTCATCAAAGCTCCAAACACATACTCAGAAGATTTCACCTGATCAGAGAGATCATTGGCAGAGGTGATGTCAAGATTAGCAGAGTTGACACAGAGAACAATCTGGCAGACCCATTGACCAAGGCTTTGGCGTAGCAGAAGCATGATGGTCACGCTAGAGATATGAGGTTGAGATTGCTCAACTTCTAGGCCTTAGTGCAAGTGGGAGATTGTTGGTGTATATGCCCTAGGACCTAGTTTTGGTCCACTTATGTACCGCTTGACCTTGATATTTATATCATTCTGGCATTGTCGTTATCTTTGTTTGTTTACACATGTGCATATGTACTAACATGATAATGTCCCTGGAGACAGATTGGATCTGTGCTCGAACTATAATCCCCAGTCGATGTACCTTAGTGGATATGAGACAGCTATGGTACTTGTGAGACTGGTATGTGGGCTGGTTAGGCACGTGGTGCTAACGCAGACACATGGGTATATCATTGGAGGATATACTGGAAAGACCCGCTGTGAGGCAATGACTTGGTGTCATAAGTTATCCTCACAAGTGACAGGAGATGCATTGATCCCTTAACTTGAGGTTATTGATTATTCTATATGGTAAGAGACTTGCTTTGATACAACCTAACACATCGCCGTAGTTGGGAGGTCATAACGGTTGTCATTGAGCATGTCACGACTCATTCTGGGGGCATGCACTAGAGACAGTTTCTCTAATACTGAATAACGTTCCATCTAAGAGTGTCTCCATAATACCATACGAGATGTGGAGTGGGAGACGCCCTAATCTCACTTTTACAAGATCTGGGGATGTGAGGCTTATGTCAAACGTCAGGATTCTAGCAAGCTAGAACCTAGATCTGATAAATGCGTATTTGTGGGGTATCCCAAGGAAACTAAAGGATACTACTTCTATGTCCCAACCGAGAACAAAGTTTTTGTTGCTCGGGGTGCTGTCTTTCTAGAGAAAGAATTTCTCATGAAAGAAGTTAGTGGGAGGAAATTTGACTTGGATGAGGTCCAAGTGCAAGCACAAGACAAAGAGAAGGAATCTAAGCCGCCTGCACCGGTTGCTGTACAACCTGAGGCTCAGACACAGGTCCCTCGTAGGTCCGGGAGAATTCGTCGTGCACCTGAGAGGTACGGGTCGCTGCCGACCCAACACGATGGGATCTTCATCATTGAGGATGAACCTAGAACCTATGATGAGGCGGTCAGTGGACCGGACTCCGAGAGATGGCTTGACGCCATGCGATCCAAGATGGATTCCATGTCGGCTAACCAAGTCTGGGATTTGGTTGAGTTGCCTGATGGGGTAAAACCCATAGGGTGTAAATTGGTCTTCAAGAGGAAGACAGACATGGATGGCAATATAATTACCTATAAGGGTAGACTAGTGGCTAAAGGATTTAAACAAGTCCATGGGGTGGACTATGATGAAACCTTCTCGCCAGTTGCCATGATCAAATCCATTCGGATTCTGCTTGCTATAGCTGCATATCATGACTATGAGATATGGCAGATGGATGTGAAGACAGCGTTCCTTAATGGGAAGCTGACTGAGTATGTGTATATGTCACAACCTGATGGCTTCATCCATCCTGCAGAGGCTAGTAAGGTCTGCAGGCTAAAGAGATCTATTTATGGATTAAAGCAAGCATCTCGAAGTTGGAATCTTCGATTTGATGAAGCTGTGAGAGATTATGGCTTTATCAAAAGTGAAGATGACGCCTGTGTATACAGAAAATTCAATGGGAGCTTAGAGACTTTTCTGGTCTTGTATGTCGATGACATACTGCTCATCGGAAATGACATCCCTAGTCTTCAAGCTGTGAAGACATGGTTGGGGAAATGTTTCGAGATGAAAGACTTAGGGGAGGCCGCCTATATTCTAGGCGTAAGGATCTACCGGGATAGATCCAAGAGGCTCCTGGCCCTTAGTCAGAGTACCTACATTGATAAGGTCCTGGAGAGGTTCAACTTGGAGCAATCCAAGAAAGGATACCTTCTAGTAAGACATGGCCTTACTCTCTCAAAAAGCCAGTGTCCTACAACATAGGCTGAGAGAGATGACATGAGTCGAATTCCTTATGCTTCGGCAGTGGGATCGATCATGTATGCAATGTTGTGTACTAGACCAGATGTGGCATATGCTGTGAGCATAACCAGCCGATACCAATCCAATCCAGATTTGCAGCACTGGGTGGCTGTAAAGAACATCCTAAAGTATCTGAGAAGAACTAAGGATTTATTCTTGGTCTATGGAGGACAGGAAGAGCTCAGTATGCAGGGCTATACTGATGCATCGTTCTAGTCTGACCCTGACGACTTTAGATCGCAGGCCGGCTATGTGTTCAAGATGAATGGAGGCGCTGTATGCTGGAAGAGCTTCAAGCAATCCACCATAGCAGATTCTACAACCGATACTGAGTATGTGGCTGCTTCTGAGGCAGCCAAGGAAGCCGTTTGGATAAGGAAGTTCTTATGTGATCTTCAGGTGGTCCCTAATGCAATGGCTCCCATTGAACTCTACTGTGACAACAATGGAGCAATTGCACAAGCCAAGGAACCACGATCTCATCAAAGATCCAAACACATACTCAGAAGATTTCACCTGATCAGAGAGATCATTGGTAGAGGTGATGTCAAGATTAGCAGAGTTGACACAGAGAATAATCTGGCAGACCCATTGACCAAGGCTTTGGCGCAGCAGAAGCATGATGGTCATGCTAGAGATATGGGGTTGAGATTGCTCAACTTCTAGGTCTTAGTGCAAGTGGGAGATTGTTGGTGTATATGCCCTAGGACCTTGTTTTGGTCCACTTATGTACTGCTTGACCTTGATATTTATATCATTCTGGCATTGTCGTTATCTATGTTTGTTTACATCTGCGCATATCTACTAACATGATAATGTCCCTAGAGACAGATTGGATTTGTGCTCGAACTATAGTCCCCAGTCGATGTACCTTAGTGGATATGGGACAGCTATGGTACTTGTGAGACTGGTATGTGGGCTGGTTAGGCACGTGGTGCTAACGCGGGCAAATGAGTATATCAGTGGTAGATATACTGGACCGACCCGCTGTGAGGCAATGACTTGGTGTCACGAGTTATCCTCACAAGTGATAGGAGATGCATTGATCTCTTGACTTGAGGTCATTGGCCATTCTATGTGGTTAGGGATATGCTTTGATACAACCTAACGCCTTGCCGTAGTTGGGAGGTAATAACGGTTGTCATTGGGCATGTCACGACCCATATGAGAAGGTCAATGGACAGACATAGGATTTTCCCCTTCCTAAGGGAAGCTTGATATCCTTGGAGGTCCTCTATGGTTCTATGACTGAAAGTGTATGACCATACCCAGGTTAGACTTGATTTAGTCATAGCCATGAGATTGGATGGAAACAAGTGGTGACACACTTGACCAATTGGATATCAGTTTGGCAAAGAGATTGTAATGCATCTGTACCTGGTTGCGATGATGGGGATGTCGATGTCGATATCCATTCCGATGACTTGGGTAGCAGTGATGCACTACTAGGTGCCACTCACTTCTTGTGATGACCATGAGTCAGCACTGCGAACGTCAGAGGAACCTACAGGATCGCACACCTTGATACTCGAGTTCTCGTATTGATCGAAAAACCTTATGATCGAGTTATTAGATAACTCGGATCTATTTTGGAGATTTCATCAGCGCCAATGAGCCTGATGAGATGGAAGAGATTTATTGGGCCCAACTTCCATTTACGGCATATTAACCATGGTTAGCCCAATTTGACCTAGGGTTAAATTAGATTGGATCCGTGGGCTTGGTTAACATGCATAATGGACATTAGGCTGGGCCCATTGATAAGTTGGGCTTAATGGGCTTAAGGAGGAGAAAAGGGATAGCGTGTGCTTAACCCTAGTTAGACTAGGGTTAGCGCCTATGCATTATGAGGTTTGAAATTAATCTTGGGGCTAATTATTCGAATTAATTAGAGTCCTAATTTTATGGGATTTTATGGGCTGATTTATTTGAATTAATAAGAGTCCTAATTAGATTAGGATTTAATTCAAATAAGTGATTAGAGTCCTAATTGGATTAGGACTTAATCAAAACTGCCCACTTCAAGTCCTAGTTGGATTAGGACTTGAGTTTGATCAAATCCTAATTGGATTAGGAATCAAGCTTGATCAAATCGTCCACATGAATCCTAGCCTTGATCAAACCGTTAACATCTGTCCTAATTGGATTAGGACATGATCAAGTCGCCCAAATTAAGTCCTAATTGGATTAGGACTTAATTCCCTATTTTCTCTCCTAGCCGCACATTCAATTTGAATAGTGGCCACACATTAAGCCGCCCTTTGCCTTATATATACCCCCCAAGCTGCCCCTCTCAAGATACTAATTCTCTCCTTGGAGGCATGATCAAGAGAGGAGGCGAGCACTAGAGGGCGAGTTCTTGAGGGCGAAAGCAAGAGGCTAGTGGCGCAACTCTTCTTCCATCCAACCCTAGCCGCAACACACCTTCTTCTCTTCCTCTTGGCGTTAGGAACTTGGTGGTGTTTGGCGACTTCCTTCTCCTCATCTTCCTCTTGGCGCATACACCTTGGAGGTGGCGCAAGGCTAGAGGAATAATCACAAGGCTTGGATCTTCTTCCCGAGGCTAGCACCGGGCAAGGAAAAAGAGAGCTCGAGGCAACCGTGTGTGTGAGACTGTAGAGGGCGCACGCTTGGGCGCCTGCTTCGACATCAGCCTCACGTTGCTTTAGGTATTTTCTATCTCATCGTGTCGACTCCTTCGCATGCGATCTTCACTGGGTTTTTGGGACTAGCCTGTTTCGGGGGTATTCTTCCGCTGCGCAATGTACTTGCATCTCTGAAATTTTGTAAAATATCCTCGGGGTTTCCCAACAGTTTTTACATAGGTATGACCATACAATTTTAATAATGCATCCATATGTGGGTCTATGGATATCAAGCTTCCACTTAAGGGACAAATCATCTCTTGGCTCATGGAATATCTCATATGGCTTATAATACACCTAATCACAACCGTTACCTACTATAGCGAAGCATTAGGTTATATCAAAGTGTACAACTTGCAATATAGAGATGTCATTAACCTCAAGTCAAAGGACAAATGCACATCTGTCACTATAAAGTAACTTATGACACCAAGTTGAATTCTCACAATGGGTTGGTATAATATATCTACCTTGATATACCTATATATCTGTGTAAGCAACCTGTGCTCAACCAGCGCATATAATAGTCTCATGTATACCATAGTTGTCTCTTATCCATTATGGCACTTGATCGGGGACAAACTTTGAGACTATATAGAATCTATCTCTAGGGATATTATCATGCAAACGTATGCATAATGTAAGTGTACCAAATGCACAACAACAACAATACCAAGATATATAAAATATCACGTGTCAATGTAATACACATATCAAACCAACAACTAGTCCTAGCACATATACACCAATAATGATATTCACCTTTTATAAGACTACACGTTATTTCTCTCAAAAGCTTTTGATATGGAGGTGTTGGTGTTTATGCCCTAAGACCTAGTTTTGGTCTGCTTTTGTATTACTTCACATTGATATTTATTATATATCATTCTGGCATTCTCGTTATCATGTTTAGTTTATATATGCGATTATGTTCTTACATGATAATGTCCTTGGAGACAGATTGGATATGTGCTCAAACTCTTATCCCCAGTCAATGTACCTTAGTGGATATGGGACAGCTATGGTACTTGAGAGATTGGTATATGGGCTGGTTAGGCTCGAGGTGCTAATGCAGACATAGAGGTATATCAGTGGTGGATATACTGGATCAACCCGTTGTGAGGCAATGACTTTGTGCCATGAGTTATCCTCACAAGTGATAGGAGATGCATTGATCCCTTGACTTGAGGTCATTGACTCTTCTATATGGTTAGGAACATGCTTTGATGCAATCTAACACCTCACCGTAGTTGGGAGGTCATAATGGTTGTCATTGAGCATGCAACAACCCATATGAGAAGGTCAATATACAAAAAGAGGATTTGCCCCTTCCTAAGGGAAGCATGATATCCATGGGGCCCTGCCTATGGTTCAATGACTAAAAGTGTATGGCCATACCCAAGTGAGAACTTGATTTAGTCATGACTATGAGATTGGGTTAAAACAAGTAGTGACACACTTGTCTAATCGGATATCAGTTTGGCAAAGAGACTGTAATGTATCTGTACCTAGTTGCGATGATGGGGATGTCGATGTTGATATCCATTCCGATGAGTTGGGTAGCAGCGATGCACTGCTAGGTGCCACTCACTGCTTGTGATGAGCTTAGGTCAGCACTGCCAATGTCAGAGGAACCTACAGGGTCGCACACCTTGATACTCGAGTTCTCATATTGATCTGGAAGCCTTATCATCGAGTTATTAGATAACTTGGATCTATTTGGGGGATTTCATCAGCGCTAATGGGCCTGATGAGATGGAAGAGAGTTATTGGAGCCAAACTTCATTTTTGGTAGGTTGAACCGAAATTGACTATGGTTGGTCACATTTGATTTAGGTGTTAGTGTTTATACCCTGCAGACCAATGTATGGACATGGTCCGACATTTTTTGAATTTACTTTGATAGAATTGATATTATTAATAAAGGCATGGTCATTATTTTGCAGATTGCTTTACCTGCGATGATGTATTGAATTGCATAAATAATGTCCGAGGAGTTTGGTTGGATTCATTCTCAAAGTAATCGCCAGTCAAGGTGCCTTAGTCAATAAGGGACAGCTTTGGTGCATATGAGACTGGTGTATGGGCTGGTTAAGTGCGGGGCATAGTAACGCAGACATACAGGTGCATTGGATGCACTGGAGTGACCCACCGTGAGGATTGACTTGTCTAGTCAACAGGTCATTCTCATATCCAAGAGGTTTGCATTGATCCTTAGACTTGAGTCATGATATCCACTTTGGGGTGCCTCACCTCATTGGTGCATGACAAGAATGTATAGCCATACTGTTTGAGTCATGACCAATAGATTGGATTAATAATATGAGACTAATCCAATGGCAGGATATCAGTTTAGGCAAAGGGATCTAGAATACATGGGAATCCTCGTTGCTTGTCAGGGAGTTGTTGCCAGATGACTTAAGTCCTATGACATGGGTAGCAGTGATGTGTTGCTAGATACCTCACACTACTTATGATGTTTAATCATCATTGTCATCGTCATATGGATCATACGGGGTCACACGCAATAGACTCTTGACGTTGTTTTATGATCTAGATATCTTGGAATATATTTGAGTTCATTCTAATTCTATGTCTAGGACAGATTCATGGTTGAATATGGTTCCAATTGGGATTCATGGGGTTATGTATATCCTGGTCAAGTTTGTACTCTGTATGGGAGTTGTACTTGGACTTGGGACAATAAACCATGTTGGATTCGAATCCTAATTCAATTAGGACTTGGAATCCTAATCCTATTAGGAATTGGAATCCTAATCCAACTAGGAGTTGGAATCCTAAGTCAATTAGGAGTTGGAATCCTAATCCTATTAGGAATTGGAATCCTAGTCCAACTGTGAGTTGGAATCCTAATTCAATTAGGAGTTGGAATCCTAATCCTATTAAGAATTGGAATCCTAGTCCAACTAGGAGTTGGAATCCTAATTCAATTAGGAGTTGGAATCCTAATCCTATTAGGAATTGGAATCCTAATCCAACTAGGAGTTGGAATCCTAATTTAATTAGGAGTTGGAATCCTAATCCAATTAGGAGTTGGAATCCTAATTCTACTTGGAGTGAGAATCCTAATCCGATTAGAATTCAAATCCTAATAAGAATTTGCCTATGGATAAGGCCCATAGTGGTTGGGCACGAATCCTAATCCAACTAGGATTCAAATCCTAATAAGAATTGGATTTGGATAAGGCCCATTGTGTTGGGCGCAAATCCTAATCCAATAAGGATTCTATTCATGGGCCTAATTAGTGTTAAAATCCAAATCCAATTAGGGATTGTGGATTAAATCTAATTGAGGCAAGATTGGAATCCTAATGGGAGTAGGATTCATCATTGGCGCATGGCTTAATTCCTTACATGGAATTGGCGCCAATTGACATGAATAAATCCTATTGGAATTTGGTTTTCATAGATGCAAACTATCTTTGATGTGTGGACTGATATGTGGGCGAATATGGCTTGAATAATTCAAGCAAGATATGCGCCAATCACATAAGGAAAGTCCAAATAATTATTGAACTCAAATTACTCCTCTTGATGTGGCAAGAAGCTTGATTCTTTCCAAGCTTCATGATGCACCAATTCAAGGAGGCATGTGGCTGAACGATTAGGGCATATTCCTTGGAGGAATTGTGCCAATCTATAGAAGGAAAGTAGAGGGGCGGCTATGGCTTGAATGCATATAAAAGAAGGGGTTTGCACCCCCCCCCCTCTTATGATGATCAACGTAAGTGCATAATTTCTTCTTGAGGCAAGGCAACTTGGAGTTGCGCAAGCCATGAAACCCTAGCCGCCCTCTTTCCTTGGTGTTGTGCCACTACTCCTCTTCATCTTGTCTTTGGCTGAGAGTCTCCAAGCAAGGAGACAAGTTGGCATGAAGAGCAAGGAGAAGAAGAAGGAGATTCCAAGAGGTGATCTTCTCTTACCGAGGCTAGCACCAAGGGTGGAAGGGAGCAATGCTGAGAAGGTCGATGCATGGATGCTTGTATAGGACAAGCACTTGAGCGTCGTCCACTTGGCATCATCGACTTGACAAGCATCAGAAGAATCATCCCTATCACATCCTTGTGTTCTCTCTCGCATGGATCCTTGGGAAAGGAATATGTTTCGGGTGTAATGCTTGTTCCGCTGTGTCCTGGTTATGTAAAATTTTAAATTACACCCGGTATTCCCCAACAGTGGTATCAGAGCTACTTGCGAGAAACACAAGGTGTACATATGCTTGTGCGAAAAATTTTTCAAAAATTTTTCTTTCATCAAAGCGCATTTCACCTAGAAGGCATTTTCATCCAAACTTCTCTTATCGATTTTTATAGCTGAAATTTGGATTGTGTTTGTGATGGATTTAAGATCAAAGGCGCACGTAGTTTTCTCAAGTAGGACGGGCATTGTGTCTTCGGACTGGCTGGGTCTCTTGATTTGACAAAATTACCAGCCGATAGGGTCCAAGAAATCATCATGAAACTTGATCTGAATTTTAGCATAAATTTGATTGAGAGAGTGCTTTGGATGGAGTTGGCGCATAAGGGGATAAAATTTGATTATTCCGGCTTTTCAAATTTTATATATGCGCCACTTGTCTCTTCCATGGGTTGATATGGTCATAGTGAGTGCCCTCCTGTGTTGTGATGTTGTAAAATCTTTCTGCCACCTGCGTGTGGTTCTCCCCCCTATCTTGATGTAAAAATTTTCATCTTGCTTTATAATAGATGTAGAATTGTTTTCACAAGATAGGTTAAGGTTCATCAAGACAACAAGGTGTCTTCTTCAACCGAATTCATAGTGGCGCCAGCTTTGGAAGCATGGTGATGGATTTGCGGTTGGACGAAGGGATGCTTGCTTTCGGCTACTAGCATAGGCTGATCTGCTAAAGGGACTCGCAACCCTTGGATGCATGATAACATATCACATGGCTTGTGATATGTTATGTGTATGAAAAGGGCTATGGCCATATCGACCATATTAGCATGCCTATGATGGTTTATTATTTTGTCCATATCATGCTGATGACACCAAAATATAGAGTATATTTTGTATCATTTTATATATCTTTTCATGCTAAATTGAAGTTCTTTTACTTTTTTTTGTGCCAAATTTATCAAGTATTGCAAAATCTACTTCTATTTTGGTTTTTGATGATTTTCAAGTAAAAAGGTAGTATTTTTAGGCGTTTTCATGAAAAATCAAATGCATGGAAGAGTTGTCATCATCAAGAAGAGGATACATGAGAAATTTCAAGCAAAATGGAGCCACAAACCAAAATACGGTAGGGCCGTAATATATATTATGGTACCATATTTTCGTACGCTGCCGTAATATCAGAGCACTGCCGTATTTTGGCTAATTTTTCATCAAAAGATTTTATGAAAATTACGGCACTGCCGTAAGAATTTACACGGTACAATAATTTGGAGCGCCTTCAGACCAGAGATATTTGCTGATTTTACGACACTGCCGTAATAATTTACACGGGCCGTAATTTCCAGACAATTCCGATCAGAGAATTCAGACGATTTTACAGCATTGCTGTAACTTATATTACGGTGCCGTAATTGCAAGAGATTTTGGATCAAAGAACGCGACTGAAATTACGGCAGTGCCGTAACATAAAACACGGCCGTAATTCTATTTTTGAACATGACTTCCACGGTCAAATTTGAAGCCCAATTTTTGCGAAGATGACTGCGGATGATCTAGGCCTCTAAATTCGAAGCCGTGAGAAAAAGAAGGGGAGCCTCAGAGGAGGAGAACAGGACAAGGGCGAAAGCCCTAATTTTCATCCACCATACAGAGAGAAATCGAGTTCCACGCTACCGGAAAGGATTTCAACGCCGGGAAGCATACAACGCATCTTCGGTCGTGAAATTTGAGGGGAAGCTGCACATATAGGAGGAGAAGGTGCTCCAGAAGTTTTAGAGGAAAAGAATCTTGATTGGGGGAGAAATCAACAAAAGAGGAGGCGCCGACACTATTCACAGTTCCCCTTTATGCAAATTACGGCTGTAATTTATATTACAGTAGTGGTGTGTTTTCTTAAACTCTCTTTTCTCTTTGATTTTTGATCTTTTGAAACCATGGATTATTGTAACTCCTTCACTATGCTAGCTTAAACTTTTATGGGACATGGGGGAGTAATTCATCTTGATTTTATGTGACTATATGACTTATATTTCGTCAGTATAATTTCGTTGTGATAATTTTAATTATGTGATGATTGTCTATAATTCCCCGTAGTTTCTTATTGTCATGCATGTTTTAGAATTTTGCAAAATAGACTGAAAGGTTGATTGTGAGATTTGGAACCTTAAATAATCATTGAGTTTGGCACTTATCGTAAGAAATTAGGTTTGTTATTTGAATTCTGATTTTCAGTGATTTTATTGCCATGTTTGATAAAAAGAAACTAGGATTGAGTTATTTTATCAAACGGGAAGAACTCGTGCGAAAGCAAGGATCGGAACGTTGAAAAACCATAAGTAGAACCTGTGTTGAGACTCGAATGCACGAAAGTGATCATTGAGATTCCACTTGAGATAATCAACTTAGGATTCGGATGCACGAAAGTGATCCTTGAGTCCTTTGTTAGATAATTTACTTATTTTCAACGTTGGGATAAATCTTGCGCGAAAGCAATGATTGGTCCCTGCATGGTTGTCTGCACGAAAATGAGATAATCCTTTTATGAAGTAAATTATGTATTTATCATGATAAAATTAGTCTGACGACCTTTTCTTCATATCTAGTCATTAAAATTAAAGTGGATGAAACCCTAGTCCTAGTTTATCTCTCTGTTTATCTTTACACTCTTTCTATTATTTACTTGCATCATATTCAATTTGCTTAGCTAGTAAGAAAATAATTATTTGGTACTTAACAATAAGGTCTCTGTGGGTTCGATATCTATTTTATTACTTCGAGTATTCGTGCACTTGTGGAAATAACAACAAGCTTGGTGACACAACAAGTTTTTGGAGCCATGTCGGGGAGTGACAAGTCCTCGTGTGCCAAACAATAAGTTTTGGCTGCGACACCAGAGATAAGTTTTTGTCTACCTAATTGTTGGGATACAACACATGCCTGTGATGTTTTTCCTTTTGCTACCACCATAAGAAAATTGCATGCTAGAAAAGAATAATAATTAATGAATAAACTCTCCCCGTAATATCAAGTCGATAAGCCTTCTGATGTGTAGCCCTCGTCAAACCATCGATCGATGGACTATAAACTGTTTCTCACCCTCGTGAGACACACCCATCTATCTTTGGAAGACGTGTGGTGACAATGGTTTCCCCAGTCCAGTTTTAACTTGGACGTGCCTTTACAAGGAAACTCGTTGGCCCTGGGAATAACAATCAAGTCAGACTTGACTAGTTTTCATTTGTCACTGACATGATGAAACACTAGAGGCAGCTGTTGAGAGGATAGGGTTTTGTGTTGTATCCAGCCCGCGCTGGACACAGGGCGCCTAGTCTGTCTTAACTAAGAGGAGTTGTGCATGGCACAATTGGCTGACATGCCTACCTAAGGAAGCATGGGATCACTCTGTGCACCCCACCCCAACTCACCCTCATGAGTCGCGGAGACCTCATGTGAAATTAGGATCCTACTCACTTATTTCGAAGTTGAGTTTGAGAGTTATCAACTTGTTAAGGAAATAATGGGAGCATAACATTTAATTTAAGACCTTGTTAAATGCTTTATCATTGTACTTATTTTGCTTATTTGCTTATTGTAGATAATGGCATCTCCTTGTTGGGGAATACCGGGTGTAATATAAAATTTTGCAGTCCCAGGACACAGCGGAAGAATCATTACACCCGAAACATATTCCGGTCCTAAGGATCCATGCGAGAGAGATGACACAAGGATGTGATAGAGATGTACCTCTTTTGCTTGTCTAGTTGCCGAAGCCATGTTGAAGGCGCCCATGTGTTCGCCCTCTACAAGTATCCACGCGTCGACCGTCTCAACGTTGCTCTCTTCCACTCTCGGTGCTAGCCTCGGGAAGAGAATCAAGCCTTATCACTCTCTTCAAAACTTGCACCACCTCCAAGGTAGAAGCGCCAAGAAGAGATGAGGAAGAGGATGATGCGCCAAGTACTTCCTTCTTCTTCTTTGCATGCGCCACCTTCAAGCAAGATGCACCTATGGCCAAGGAACGTAGAGGGCTTGTGGCAAGGAGATGCCACCAAGCACTAAGAGTCCTTGCGCTAAGAAGAGAGGGAAAAGAAGAAGAACTTGCGGCTATGGAAGAAGATTGCACTCCTTGATGAAGAAGGAGAGCTCCAAGCCCTCAAATTGTCGCCACCTTAAGTCTCCACGCCTCCTTGTGTATGAGACCTCACGTCTTCAAGGAAGGGAACCCAAGAGGGGGTGACAAGGGGTCCTATAAATAGGACTAGAGGCGGTTTGGTTAAGGGCTAGGATCATGCCAAGTGTATGGCTAGGATGAGGTGCCTAGAGGCATGGAAAGTCTCCAAGACTTTACCATAAACCTCATTCAACCTATCCATAAATGTCCAAGCACTATATCAGCCCAAGACATGCCTCAAATGCATTCTTACCATCAAGGGAGAAGAGGCTAGGCGCAACATGCAAGAGGAATTCGGCTAGGGTGGTGTCTTGGGAGAAACTAGGGTTTGAGGTAAGGTAAGTTTCCAAGACATTACCATATACTTC
>JANTFE010014779.1:128698-147150 GCA_027562315.1 Costus pulverulentus | reverse complement strand
TTTAATGTTGATCATAATACATGCATCGATCCCATGAAACCCTAGTATCCGCTGCCCATGTTTTGTATGCGCCACTTTAGGGTTTCGGCCCCCCTTATTGAAAGGGGATTTTCATATTGCATCTTTCCTTAAAAGGCCTCCCATACCCTTTCCCCAAAGACTTGTTCAAATAAAATTAGATAAGCAATTTGGGAAATTTTTGGGTGTTTGAAAAAGCTATACCTAAATATTTCTTTCACTGATGTTTTATCTCAAATGCCCACTTATCCAAAATTTTTGAAAGAAATTCTATCAAATAATGGGAAAATATAGGACTACAACACTGTGGCATTAACTAAGGAGTGCAGTGCCACTATTCATAATAAATTGCCACGTAAATTAAAAGATCTTGGTAGTTTCTCTTTACCATGTCTGAATAGAGAGATGACTTTTCATAGAGCTCTATGTGAATTTAGAGCTAGTGTTAGTTTAATGCCTTTATCTATTTATATGAAACTTGAGATGGGTGAGTCTAAGCCGACCTCTATTTCTCTATAGCTCACTGATCAATCAGTTAAGTATCCTATTGGAATTTTAGAAGACGTCCCTATTCAGGTGAGTATTCTTAATCCGAACTAATTTTCTGGTAATAGAGATGGAGGAGGATTCCAAAATCCTCATCATTCTTGGAAGATCATTCTCAGATACAAAAGGTGCAATAATTGATGTGAAGAATAGTAAGCTCACTTTGGGGATAATGCTATTGAATTTGATATATTTGAAACAATGAAAAAAACCATATTTTATAGGATCATGTTCTAGTATAGATATTAGAGATGATACTATAGATGATATACACATTTTGTTTAATGAGCATAATGACATTTATAATTGGATAGATGATTTAGGTTTTACTTTTGTAATAGAACATGAACCCTATACTGAGCTTGAGCAGGAACCACAGCAAAAGAAACACCTAAGATCTAATTTGAAACTCTACATACTAATCTGAGGTATGAATTTCTTGAACCTAATTCTACTTTACTTATCTTTGTTGATGCACATTTATATAAAATTGAAAACATTGTTTTTGATTTTTGCACACTCAAGAAGCCACTATGATTGTGTTTTACTTGAAATTTTGGATGATTGCTTTAGTGGCTAAGCTTTTAGAACAACGGGAAGGCAAGAAGTTGTATGCTATTTACTATGGTACTGATCCACCTACTTCACCATGATATTTTAGATTTGGTCAAGCTAGTGACTTGAAAATTAGCGCTTCTTGGGAGGCAACCCAAGCACTATTTTTGTTCTTTATTTTTTTATCTTAATTTTTTATTTTTTTATTCAAAGTCATGATTTACACTTTTATTTTGTAGGAGAATAAAAAAAGAGCAGTTTTTAGAGATTCCTATAGTTTTAGCTCTATGATCACAATGATAGCCCTGTAACCATTATCAACCCCATCTCCCTATCGGTACCCTCCTTAGGCCTCCAGCGACACTCTGATTGCTCTTTGGAAAGAAGACATTTTTAGCTATGGTAAGACACTCTTTCTGAGCTGAGCCATATGCATCTAGGAGATGTGCAGATGGAATTTTTAGAAGGTGCATATCTAAGTTGGAAATAGCCGACATTCTTTTCCATTAGCACGCCTCCTATAGTGGACATGCCAGCAACTACAAGACAACATTTAAAGTCTTATAGTCAAAATGTGTAATCATCTAGACTAGATACAATAGCACCTGGCTAGGTGCCATACACCAGACGATAATGATGCCATCAACTGAGATCGCTATATCATAGTTGGGCGAGCATGACTGATTTTTTTCTTTTTGATATTTATTTGCATCATTTGCTCACTACTTTTTCGATGTGGGTTGTATGATCTATATGTTATTTTTGATATGTGGAACTTGTTTCCTTCTATGCATGACTTGATCTATTCTGATGAGATGTGTGTAACTTGAATGTTTGTGATTTTAATAGACATGAGCTTTATCACTTTGATAATGTGATTAGACGTGATGTCTATGATCAATTTTTATGGTCTGGAAATTTGTAGAATTAATTATGGGAAAATATTTTTATGTAAAATTGGTTTTGGTATGAATAAATTTTTTACGAAAAGTGTAATGTATTTTTGCGATACAAGTTGAATGATGGTTACTTGATTTTAATTTTTCAAAACCTTTACTTGATGGAAAGATTTTCAGGAAAAGAAACTAGGTGGTATCTGTAGGAGACTTGCTCCAACTTCTCAAGTATAATGGACTGAAGTCATGAGTTATATTATGTTATTCTGGTATAATTTGAATTTATTTCGATCAAGTAACAGAGGGAAATTTATAAAAAAAATTATTTAACTCTTGTATATAAAGATCGATAATGATTTAAGTACCATGTCCTTGGCCAGCTCTCTCCATAAAAAACCAAAGATAAAAAATAAAAAAAAAATAAAAAATAAAGAGAAGGAAGAGAAAAAGAGAGAGCTATAGGTCAAGTGGACAACTCCGTTGACTACCTATGATTATTACCATAGGTTCCATTATACTACTTTGTAGTGTATTTTAAATTACATTATTGTGTAAACAGAAAAAAGGCCAATAACCATTTAAAGACCAGTTTGCCTTAAAAGTTACTATATAAATTTAAATTTATTAAATGAAGGTATAAAACTATTTAGCAAGTTTAACCTAGATGTTATTACATGAATTATGAAGATTTTATTTTGCTTGGACTATAACATCTTGAAGATCTCTTTCCTAATAGGTTATTTCTTAAGTTTTATATTCCTGAAAATCATTGCATATATTATGAATTAATTACATGTTGGGGTAGAACAAGCAAAAGTTGTTTAATCCTTACAATTTTTTTTTCTACATACTTCAATTCATATTTTGTCTTACTTGAGGATAAGCAAAGGTTTGAGCCATATGTATTTTGATGACTCAAAAAGTCATAGTGGTTTTATATACTTGATTTGTCTTTTTGAGTCATCTTTATCATACTTTTGCTTGTTGTTTATTTAACTTCAGTCAATTATTTTGGAATCTATACCTGTTTTTGTTTTTCAACTTTTTCAAGTAAAATGTACTTAATTTCATGGATTTTAGAGGATAAAAAGGCCAAAGATGAAATCAGGATGAAATTTAGAGCTCAAGTGACAAAATTGGAGAAACTTGCAATCACACTCATGTGACGAAATGAACTATGGGTGTCACAGGGGTGTGATTACAAAAATTGAGGAAGAATAGCCGTGAGCCCGAGTCTTCTGCAGTGCCTCAAATTCCAATTGTTCTGATGTCAAATTAAAAAAAATCTGAGCTACAATCGGAAAAACTAAAAACACAAGACTGATCTATAAATAGAGGAGAGGATTCGAATGAAGTATCCGTTGGTGTATATGCCCTAAGACCTACTTTTGGTCAATCTTGGTACTACTTCACTCTGATATTTATATGTCATTCTGGCATTGTCATTATCAATGTTTGTCTACATCTGCTATTGTGTACTAACATGATAATGTCCCTAGAGACAGATTGGATCTGTGCTCAAAAGATTATCCCCAATTGAAGTACCTTAGTGGATAAGGGACAGCTATGGTACTTTAAAGACTAGTTTATGTGCTGGTTAGGCACTAGGTGCTAACGCAGACATAAGGGTATATCAGTGGTTGATATACTGGATTGACCCGCTGTGAGGCAATGGCTTAGTGTCATGAGTTTTCCTCACAGGTGATAGGAGATGCATTGATCCTTAGACTTGAGGTTATTGACTCTTCTATGTGGCTAGGGACATGCTTTGATGCAACCTAACACCTTACCATAATTGGGAGGTTATAACGGTTGTCATTGAGTATGTCATGACCCATATTAGAAGATCAATGTACAGACAAAGGATTTGCCCCTTCCTAATGGAAGCTTGATATCCATGAAGCTCCTCTATGCTTCTATGACTGAAAGTGTATGGCCATACCCAGGTGTACACCTGATTTAGTCATGACCATGTGATTGGGTGAAAAAAAGTGATGACACACTTGTCCAATCGGATATCAGTTCGGCAAAGGGACTATAATGCATATGTACCTAGTCGCGATGATGGGGATGTCGATGTCGATATCCATTCCAATGACCTGGGTAGCAGTGATGCACTTCTAGGTGCCACTCACTGCTTGTGGTAACCTTTGGTCAGCACTGCCAGCGTTAGAGGAACCTATAGGGTCGCACACCAAGATACTCGAGTTCTCGTATTGATCGGAAAGCCTTATGATCGAGTTATAGGATAACTCAGATCTATTTAGGAGAATTCATCAACGCCAATGGGCCTGAAGAGATGGAAGAATATTATTGGAGCCAAACTTCATTTTTGGCAGGTTGATCTGTATTTGACCATAGTTGGTCACATTTGGATTAGGGTTGCATTGGATTGGATCAATGGCTTAATCAACCTATGTAATGAAGTTTGGGATTGCTCATTACCCAATGAGGCCCAATAACAAGTTGTCATTAAGAAGAAATGGGCTAAAATGGTATAATGGGGAGAAATCATCCTCATTGGCGCCTAAGGGGTATAATGGGATGAAGGAGGCGCCTAATGCTTCATTAGGAACCAATTGGCGCCTAGCCCTTCAACCTTTGATGGTATGCTTCCCTCTAAGGCAAGTCTTGGGGCTGATATGGCTTGAGTGCTTCTATGGAAACTCTTGGGGCACATATGGCCTAGTGGGAGAGGTTTATGGTAAAGTCTTGGAGACTTTCCTTACCTCAAACCCTAATTGTCTACCCCTTATCCTAGCCGCACACTTGTCATGATCTAAGCCCTTGCCCAACCGTCTCTTGCTCCTATATTAGTGACCCCTTGCCGCCCCTCTTGACACACTTATTCCTTGGAGGCGTGAGCAAACATCAAGAGGGCAAGGGCGACATCAAGGATTGGCGCACGCTTCTTCCACCTTCATAATCGTAAGCCTTTCTTCCTCCTTTCCTCTTGGCACAAGGAGAACACAGACTTGGCGGTTTCTCCTTCTCCTCATCTTCTTCTTTGGCGCATAAACCTTGGGGGTGGTGCAAGTCTTGAAGAAAGAGAACAAAGGCTTGGATCTTTTTCTCGAGGCTAGCACCGGGCGTGGAAGAAGAGAGCTCGAAGAATCCGTGTGTGTGAGACTACAGAGGGCAAACACTTCGGCACCTACCTCGACATCAACCTCCTCGCTTGCTCTAGGTACTTTCTATCACATCGTATTGACCCCCTTGCTTGACTATCTTCACTGGTTTTTGGGACTGGCCTATTTTTGGGATTTTCACAAATTGCATATAACTTGGCGCATGGTTTTTCTAAATTAGAAAAATTACCCCCTTGCTTGACTATCTTCGGCACCTACCTCGACATCAACCTCCTCGCTTGCTCTAGGTACTTTCTATCACATCGTATTGACCCCCTTGCTTGACTATCTTCACTGGTTTTTGGGACTGGCCTGTTTTTGGGATTTTCACAAATTGCATATAACTTGGCGCATGGTTTTTCTAAATTAGAAAAATTAAAGTTTCTTGTTGCTATCCTCTTTATCAATCTCTTTTGGATTTTTGGATTATTTTTCTTGATTGATTTAAGATCAAAGACGCACGTAGTATTGTCAAGTAGGACAGGCATTGTGTCTTCGGATTGGCCGAGTCTCTTGATCTAACAAAATTGCCAGCCGATAGGATCTATGAAATCGTCATGAAAAATTGGTCGCAAATAACCAAAAGATTTGTGATAAGAAGATGGGGAAAAGATACATGTTTTATGAAAAAGTAAAATTTCAGATTTTATGTTTTTCATGAGCATGTAGAATTGCATGAGTAATTACCTTGATTGTGCATGATGATCATGAGTCAAGCCCCTTTGCATGCCTGTGATGTATCCTTGTGCGGCCTGCGTGCCATCTTTTTCTTTTATTTTGTAAAATTCAAAATGAAGATTAGGGGGTGCATCCTACATGATACTTGGCGCGTGCATTCTTGGTTGCGCATCCTTGCTTGATGGCGCAACAAGCATCAAATGGTGATGGCACAAGATGGCATGGCCGAGCCTTAGGGCGTGTGAGCTAGCTTTCTTGACCCTTGCAAGGTGGCGGTTTACCCTTGGATGACCTTGGAGCCAACCTTGAAGATCAAGATAGAGGTCAGCTAGGTTAGGTCTTGTTTTGGGGCTTGAGTCCTAGGTCAAGAGTTGAACCTCATCTTGCATGGGTCGGTTCAATGTCTTTAATAGGCTATGATCACATCATCCTTTACTGCTTTTCATATCTGTCAAGCATGCCTGTAATGTTTTATCGTTATGTTATCACTATAGGATTACATGCCTGTAATGTTAGACATAAGATAAAACTGAGTAGATAAGGCCTCAAAAACCCTCAAAACAAAATATCAAGTCTAGTATCCTTCTAATGAGTAGCCCTCATCAAACTATCGATCAGTGGTGTTGTGAATTGTTTCCCACCCTCGTGGGACACACCCACTTATCCTTAGAAGGTGTGAGGTGGCAATGGTTTCCCCTGTCCATTTTAACCGGATGCGCCTTCGCAAGGAAACTGTTGGCCCTGGGCATAACGATTAGGAACGGACATGACTAGATTTTTCATATGTGCTGGGCACATGATGAAACTCTAGAGGCATTGTTGGCAGGTTAGGGTTTCATGCCATATCCAGCCCTCGCTGGACGTGAAATGCCTAGACTATTTCAACAAGGGGAGTTGCTAGGAACAACCAGCCAGCGTGCCCACCATAAGAAACATGGGTAACTTTGTGCATCTCATCCCACCCTCGTGGGACGCGAAGCCTCATGTGGAATAAGGATCCTGATGACACCAAAATTTATAATATATTTTGTGTCATATTTATACCACTTTGCTTATTTTTATGCCTTCTTTATCAAATATAGTAGAATCTACTTCTATTTTGGTTCTTGATGATTTTCAGGTAAAAAAGCACGATTTTAAGGCGTTTTCAAGCAATTTCATATACTTGAATTTCCATAATCAAGAAGAGATTATAGGACAAATTTCACGCAAATCGAAGCCGTAACCCAAATTATGGCAGTGCCATAATCTATATTACGGTACCGTAATTTTGAGTACTACTGTAATATCGGAGCCCTACCGTATTTTGGGATGATTTTGTATAGAAAAATTCACCAAAATTACAGAACCGCCATAAGAAAAATCACGGTACCGTATTTTGAAGCGATTTCAACCCAAGAGATTTCCAGAAATTACGGCACTGTCGTAATCATTTCCACGGTACCGTAATTCTGATCAAATCATGTACAGAAGAATTTAAAGGAAATATGGTAGTGCCGTAACCAATATTACGGCCGTAATTACGACCCGAAGACGCAATTTTCACGGTCAAATTGAAGTCCAATTTTTGCGCTATCAATTGCGGATGATCTAGGCCATTAAATTCAAAGCTGTAAGAAGCAAAGGGAGAGCATCCGAGGAGGAGAACACGCTGAGGGAGAAAGCCCTAATTTTCATCCACTATCGAGGGAGAAATCGAGTTACACACCGCCGCCTTAGGTTTCACCGCCGGGAAGTGTACAACGCATCTCCGGCTGTGAAATTAGAGGGAAGCTTTGCCTGGAGCAAGAGAACATACCCCAAAAGTTCCAGAGTGAAACGAGATCAATCAGAGGAGAAATCAACGAAATTACAAGCGTCGGCACTGTTCACGCAAGCAAATTGCGGCTGTAATTTCTATTACAGCCATGTTGTAAAGTTGTTTTCCCTTTCCCCTTGATTTTTGTTCCCTTGAAACTATGGTTTATTGTAATTCTTCCTCCATGCTAACTTAGACTTGAGGTCATTGGCTCTTTTATATGGCTAGGGACATGCTTTGATGCAACCTAACACCTTGCCGTAATTGGGAGGTTATAACGATTGTCATTGAGTATGTCACGACCCATATTAGAAGATCAATGTACAGACAAAGGATTTGCCCCTTCCTAATGGAAGCTTGATATCCATGGAGCTCCTCTAAGGTTCTATGACTGAAAGTGTATGGCCATACCCAGGTGTACACCTGATTTAGTCATGACCATGTGATTGGGTGAAAACAAGTGATGACACACTTGTCCAATCGGATATCAATTCAGCAAAGGGACTATAATGCATCTGTACCTAGTCGCGATGGTAGGGATGTCGATGAAGATATCCATTCCAATGACCTGGGTAGCAGTGATGCACTGCTAGGTGCCACTCACTGCTTGTGGTGACCTTTGGTTAGCACTGCCAGCGTTAGAGGAACCTATAGGGTCGCAAACCAAGATACTCGAGTTCTCGTATTGATCGAAAATACTTATGATCAAGTTATTGGATAACTCGGATCTATTCAGGAGAATTGATCAGCACCAATGGGCCTGATGAGATGGAAGAATGTTATT
Organism: Costus pulverulentus; assembly: GCA_027562315.1. Classification (NCBI taxonomy): domain Eukaryota; kingdom Viridiplantae; phylum Streptophyta; class Magnoliopsida; order Zingiberales; family Costaceae; genus Costus; species Costus pulverulentus. The sequence continues at coordinate 138,747 of JANTFE010014779.1, read as the reverse complement.
GGATCCAAACTTCATTTTTGGCAGGTTGACTCGTATTTGACCATAGTTAGTCACATTTGGATTAGGGTTGCATTGGATTGGATCCAATGGCTTAATCAACCTATGTAATGAAGTTTGGGCTTGCTCATTACCCAATGAGGCCCAATAACAAGTTGTCATGAAGAAGAAATGGGATAAAAGGGTATAATGGGGAGAAATCATCCCCATGGGCACCTAAGGGGTATAATGGGGTGAAGGAGGCGCCTAATGCTTCATTAGGAACCAATTGGTGCCTAGCCCTTCAACGTTTGATGGTATGCTTGCCTCTAAGGCAAGTCTTGGTGCTGATATGGCTTGAGAGCTTCTATGGAAACTCTTGGGGCACAAATGGCCTAGTGGGAGAGGTTTATGGTAAAGTCTTGGAGGCTTTCCTTACCTCAAACCCTAATTGTCAACTCCTTATCCTAGCCGCACACTTGTCATGATCTAAACCCTTGCCCAACCACCTCTTGCTCCTATATTAGTGACCCCTTGCCGCCCCTCTTGACACACTTATTCCTTGGAGGCGTGAGCAAACATCAAGAGGGCAAGGGCGACATCAAGGATTGGCGCAAGCTTCTTCAACCTTCATAACCGCAAGCCTTTCTTCCTCCTTTCCTCTTGGTGCAAGGAGAAGTTAGACTTGGCGGTTTCTCCTTCTCCTCATCTTCTTCTTTGGTGCATGAACCTTCGAGGTGGCGCAAGTCTTGAAGAAAGAGAACAAAGGCTTGGATCTTCTTCCTGAGGCTAGCACCGGGCATGGAAGAAGAGAGCTTAAGGAATCCGTGTGTGTTAGACTATAGGGGGCGAGCACTTGGGTGCCTACCTCAACATCAACCTCTCGCTTGCTCTAGGTACTTTCTATCACATCGTGTCGACTCCCTCGCTTGACGATCTTCACTGGGTTTTAGGGACTGACCTTTTTCGGGGATATTCTTCTGCTGTGCAATGTAATATGTAATGTCCATCTCAGAAAAATTATAAATTATCCCTAGGGTCTCCCAACAGTATCACGTGCTGTCATGGAGAAAGAAGGGAGAAAACCACCACTAGGTTTTTCCATTCACAGAGGGGCTTAACGATCGCCATTTGCCACAAAATTATGAGGGCATCTGTGCCTAAAGGAGGAAAAACACACACCAAATTTTAGAGTGAAAGGAGTTCAAACGAGGGAGAAATCACAAGAGGCGTTGCCAGGCTTTGTTCTCTTGCTGAGTAGCGTAGAGAGCATCTCTGGTGATGAAACTTAGTGGAAAGTTTTGCCCAAGGGAGGAGAGGACAAACACAAAATTTTAGAACAAAAAGAGTTCAGAATTGGGAGAAACTAATGATTGAAGTGGCAGATTACTATTGCAAAACATAGAACACTGTAGCAGCCAATCCTGGGTTCATATTGTAATCACAGGGCTGTGACAAATTGTATTATAGTCGTCACACCCATTTGACAGTAGGAAAAACTTTTTTTTTCATTTTTTTTTGTATTTGATTCTTTTCTTAATCAATATTTACTATGTTCTTAAGACCATGATAGCGTAAACTTTTCTTTGGGGCTATGGGGAGTAATCCCTTTAATTTATGTAATAACTAGATAAACACTTGTTTGTTAATTATTTATTGATTGTTAATTTTACCTATGTGATTTATTTATGTTGTAATTGTTAAATTACAAATATTTGCATGTTTTAGGGTTTATAACATGGATCGAGAGGTGACTTATAAATCTGGACCCCTTTAATTAGACCTAGTAACCTAGACTACGAGAGTAGCTAAGTCCTATAAATCTAATAGTTGATGAATATTTTACATATAATTATTTTAATTTAACACTTGCATTGTGTTGGATAAGATAATTGCACTTCGAAGTGAATTAGATTGTTAGAACCCTTTAGGTAAAACCTATGAGATTAAACTACGATAGTACTTAATTTTACTTGAGAGATATACTTAAAAATTAAACAACGAGAGTGATTTTTAGTTCTTGGTGCCTAAAATTACCATCGTCTAAACACTAAAACAGCAAGTCACAAGTGTGAAGATTGAATTTGTGTAGGTTGATGTCCAAGAGGAGATAACTTTTATTTTGGTCATTTGTTCTTTAACATGATTTACGTAACTAACAAGAAATTTTATTATGTTTAGTCATAAAAATTAAAGTGATGAAACCCTGGTCCCAACTTTCTCTTTCTGATTTTCAGTGACAGTTTTCGCTTATTTGTTCTTTATTTTATGCTCATCATGCATCATTTGCTTAGCTAGTGAGAATACGATTATTTTGTACTTAGCGCATAGGTCGCTTTCGGTTTGATATCTATTTTATTACTTCGACATATCTGTGCACTTGTGGATACATCAAGTTGGAGGTTCTTGCTACGGGGGCACGCTATTGGTGTATATGCCTTGTAGACTAATTGCTTTGGTTTATTTGTACATTGTATTATGATTTATTAAGAAATAAAGGCATTGTCATTATTATGTTTTTGCGATGTCAGCGTTGAGTATGGAATTACATAATGATGTCCCTGAATCTAGTCTTTACCATTCTCAAAGTATCCCCCTGGTCAAATACCTTAGTGGCTAGGAGATAGCTTTGGTACATGTGAAACTGGTGTGTGGGTTGGTTGGATGCTAGTCATCAATGCAGGCACACAAGTGCATCAAGCATGATGTACTGGATCAACCACCGTGATTATTAGCTTAGGTGTCATTTTGTCAATATCACTAAGTGAATGTTTGCATTGATCATTCGACTTGAGGTTATCAGTACTTCTATATAGCGAGTGATGTACTTCACCATAATAGGGAGGTCATAATGGTTGTCATTGGGTACATCATAGGTTGTATGAGAAGTATTATATTCTAATAGTAGGATTTGCCTCTTCCTTTGGGAAGTATGATATCCATAGGGCCTACCTCTTAGTTTATTACTAGAAATGTATGACTATGCCTAGGTGAATAATATATGTCATAACCACAATACTGGGTCAAACAACTGTGACATGCTTAGGGATGGCAACAAGTTAGGGTAGGGGTGGGGACTGAAATACCCGACCCCAACCCCCAACCAAATGGGATTGAAAAAATCCATCCCAAACCCAACCCCACTATGGAATTGGGTACCCATGGGAAACTCGACCGCGAAGTAACATGGGGGTGGCTTACATGCGGAGAGGCTGGCTCGCAAACGACGAGGTGGTGCATGAGTGGTGAGGGTGATGCAAGCAGGGTACCTAGGGTGGCTCACTAGTGCTAGCGGTATGAATAGAGTGGCTCGCAGGTGGTAGCACGAGAGACAACACGAGCAGGGTGGTGTGAGCGGTGGATAGGTGAGGAGAGGTGATAGAGGTAGGAGCCATGATCAAAGGAGGTTTAAATGGAGCCTAAGGCGACCCTAGTTTAGGGCTACCATAAGGCACCACCCCCTTGTATAACATGCATCATAATAGGTTAGATACTCCCAATGAATAACATGCATCATGTAGTTTCCAAATATGGTAGGTTTGTGTATTGTAAATCATGCATGCACCCATCCTCCAAATATAGAATGTAACTCATGCATCGTGGTAGGATAGCTCAGGGAATCCCATTCTTGAACTTACATGTTTATATGACAAGTTCCTCAATTGCTCAAACTAAGCTAGTGACATAGCGGGACTGTAGGTTGGATGGTCCTTTGATTTAGGGGAATGCAGACCATGATGCTGAAAATGTGAAAGGGTCTTTAGGTGAGGGAGGATAAAATGCATTTGGAGGAAAAGTTCAAAGAAAACACGATGGAAATGACGATGCTGGTACATATTTGAGCAATACTAGAAGAGACAAGGAGAAACGACACAAAACTATGGTCAAAATAAGTACTAACCTCTCATAGAGCCAATTTTCAGTGAGCAAGCAAATGCAACTGGTGTTTCCCTCACGATGCAGCCAAGAATCAGGCTTCAGCTCTTTAGCTCGTAGCTCATCTTGGACACTCAATCACAATTCAAGAACGGATTACTCCATTGGGGACGAAGGTTAAGGTGCGACAATGTAAAACAAATCTAAACAGTTTCTTGAAGAAGAAGCAAGGAGTGAATAGGTTATTAGTGTATATGCCCTTGGACCCGTTGTTGGTCTATCTTTTGTACTACCTAACGTTGATATCTTATATATATATCATTCTGCCATTGTCATTATTATGCTTTGTTTACATCTGCGGTCATTGTGTACTTGCATGATAATGTCCCTGGAGACAGATTGTATCTATGCTCAAACCTTGTCCCCAGTCAAGTACCTGAGTGGATATGGGACAGTTCTAGTATATGTGAGACTGGTATATGGGCTGGTTAAGCTTGAGGTGCTAACGCATACATATGGGCATATCAGTGGTGGATATACATGTGGGGAATCCTTGGGCCAATTTAAAAATTTAATTGATAGTAGAAGTGATGGCCCGAAACATAATTCCCATCATACGCCAAGATCCCTTACGAGTGATCCACCGGATGTGTCTAAGTAGTATGCCTTTATTCACAAAAATCCTAGGGGTTGTCGATGATGAAGGAGAGGCGCACAAGTGGATCACCCTCTACAATCGTGCGCACACTGACTCCCAGAGATCCTCTTCCATCCACGCCTTGTGCTAGCCTTAGGGAGGAAGATCCTGTCTCCTATGCCACTGTTCTCTTTTGCTTGCACCACCTCCAAGGTGCATGAAGAAGGATCAAGAGAGTAGATCGGCAACAAGGAGAGGGAAACACTACCACTTGTGCCAATCTCTTACCAAGCCTTTTCTTCATGGCTTGCGCCACCATGAAGGTGCACCCAAGTAGAAAATCACCATCTCATCCATAGTTGGCGCCAATCTTCTAGGAAGATATGCCAAGCTGATGAGATGAGATGCCATCTAGTCTTCTTCTCCTTCCTTCAACATATGCGCTAACTTCACAGAAGTTACGCCCATGGTGATGGAGGCAGCAACCCTGCTCTGAGGAGAACTGTTCGGACTAGAAGGAAGCCCCTTCGATATGGGTTCCCTTAGGGTCCCCTCTCTTGCATTGCATTTAGGATAGTTTACCTTTCAAATAAAGCCATGCATCATGTAGTCACTTATGGCAAATTGTAATAGGTTGTGCATTGTAATTCATGAAACTTTATGTACTCTTGCATCATAGGAGGGTAGTGCATGCATGCATTAGGGCACATTTTTAGCAGGTATTCAAGCTAGGGACCAGCTCAAGCTTCACTCAAGACCTACTCATCAAGTTCAGCTCAAGAAAGGAAAAAAGACTTCAAAGCCAACTTCAATTCAAGCCATGGATCAACTCACTTGCTAGCTCAACTTCCATCTTGGTTGAGCGCATCTTTAATGAGGAAATCAGCCAACTCAGCTCTCATCCATTCAAGATATGCGCCAGCCCAAGAGGAGAAAGAATTCGAATTCAGCCTTCAAGATCCACAATCAAAGATGTGCAATTAATGGGAGTTTCCCACAATGTTTACCACCCACACAAGTATGGAAGTTTTCTCACAATTCAAGGATGCTTCATGTGCAAGCAAGATTCAAAAGATTGCAGCCTCGCCCACTTCATAAGCACCAGCCTTGCCAGCCCAACGCATTCAAGAGATTACCAAAGAAAGAGCACCAAGTTTGGAAGTTATTCAAGGAAAATTTCGCAAGCCCCTTTGCATTCAAAATTCGAAATTATCACCATCTTTGTAAGGGGCGCATGGATCAATTGTCAATCCTGCCCTAACTCTTCCCCTCGCCTATAAATGTATCCTCTCTTACATGTTTTCGCAACTTGGATGAAATAAGATTGTCTAATAGTTTCCTAGGTAAAATACTTGTAGTGTAGTGTAGTGTTCTTCAAGGGCCGAACCTTCTTTTTCTTCCTTCTCCACCAAAACTTCTAAGGAGGCTTCATCCCTTCCCAAGTGCGCCAACATAAGGGAGATCTTCCTCATCCTCAGCTTGGAGCAAGAGAAGGTCACCTTCTACTCTCGGCAATATGGAGAATTTCCTACACTCAGCTAAGTCCCTTCCCCTAATCTCTTCTCTTGCTTAAAGAACGTTCCCCTACACTAATCCTTGGTTGTTTAAATTTGTAGCTTGCGCTTGGTGTGGATCTAGGAGGGGCGCTTCCCTCCTTTCTCCTCCCCTTTCTCTCTAGATAACTTAGGACTAGAAAGGGAACTTGTGAGGATTAACCTCCCCCTTGACCCCTTTATTTCTATATTAAAATCCGTGGTCTGTACGGATCTTCCTGTGAATGCTTGAAAGCTCCACCCTACACCTTCCATCAGAGTAGGATCGGAGAAGAACGGGAAGCACAACCCTTCAATTCTCAAGGGTTGCACTGTAAGTTTACTTCCTGCATTTACCGCTTTCTAGTGTAATTTTATTTACAGTCCTTTAGTTTAATCTCGGTTTTCACTACTATATAAAATATAAAAAAATTAGTTTCAAATCCGTTAGTGTTAAATCAGTTTTTTCCTTACTATTTACTTATCTATCAAACCGATTGTCAAAAGCGTTGTTTGATTGCTCTAGACCCCCCCCCCCCCTATCCTACATCAGCTTGGTATCAGAGCTTAGGCTCTTAGACAAGATTTTTAAGCCTTAAAACTTATTTTTCTACTTCTAAGCGGTCTTTGGGACTAGGTGTTTCAAAGAACTTGACTACGTATCTATCTATCATTTGCTCTATTTTCAAAACTTGTATTTTTTTCAAAACACCCATTCAAACCCGGTCTAAAACTCAACAACAGGAACAAAATTCCACAATGGATAATGGTGCTGTGAATGAGAAATTTGACTTCTTGACTGAGCACATAGGAACCCTTACCCGAAGCCTTAACCAACTTTCCACTGAGTTCCACGACTTTAAGGAAAGGTCTTCTAGCCATGCTAGTGAACCACCACCTAGCCCTCATCATGTGGAAACCCAACAACCTTGGAGTGGGCATCAAAACCCAACCTCGATAGGACCCCAACAACCACCTGCGTGGAATGGGCATCAGACCCCAACCCATGCAGGAACCCAACCTATGTGGAATGGATACCCCAATCCAAATAATGTAGGAACCCACCCTTATCCAACATGGAATGGATATCCCAATCCAAACCATGCAGGAATCCCTCAACCAAACATGTGGAATGGACCTCCTACTCAAACCCCACCTCAACCTAGATTTAGGGAGGATGATGTGCACCGCGCATCAAACTCAATCCCCCAACCTTCAATGGCTCCATAGAACCCCGAGACTTCTTGGATTGGATAACCAAGCTCAAACAATACTTTGAGTGGAGCATGATTCCTGAGCACAGCAAAGTCCGACTTGCAAAGTGCCTTCTGGAGGGAAATGCTAGGTTGTACTGGACCAATGTAGAGAACAACCAAGAGAGACTCAACCTACCTCCCATAGACACTTGGCTAGAAATGCACCAACAACTTAAACTGAAATATGTCCCCTCATATTTTCAGAGTAAGTTGTTTGACCAAGCCTCTAGCTTAACCCAAGCATCTATGACTGTTGATCAATACACTGCTAGCTTTGAGGAATTCCTCCTTAGGGGAAACCCCAGGAGAAAATCCCCTATTCACCCTTAGCAGGTATAAAAACGGTCTTCGATCTGAGATTAGAAAGGGCCTTACCTACTACCAAATAGACTCCATAGAGATTGCCCATCTTAGAGCCAAGGAGATAGAGCAAGAACTTAAGTCTGCCTTTAGGAAAGAGTTTAGTGCCCCTAGACTAAGTCCTAGACCAACCCAACCCCAGAGCTCTAGCACTCCTAAACCCAAGCCCTCTAGTTATCCAGAACCATCTAGGGTCCAATGCCATGGTTGCCAACAATATGGGCACTATATGAAAGACTGTCCCCAAAGGGTCTTGTACTTAGGTGAGGAAACCCAAACCCCTAGACTTGAAGACATTAATGACCCTGATTCTGGCTGCCAAATCCTAGAAGATCATGAATATGTAGTAGTGAGGAACCAACCCAAAACACCTTAGGAGTTGTTAGGTGTACCTTAATCAAACCCTCACCCACTGATGATTGGCGAAGAACTAGTATCTTCCATACTTATACGAAATGCAATGGAAACATGTGCAAAGTAGTGATAGATGGGGGTAGTAGTCTCAACGTTGTTTCCCACTCTGCTGCTACCAAGTTCAAGCTTAAAATAGAAGCTCACCCAACCCCTTATAGCAACTCATGGGTCAACCAGTCAAGTGTGCTTGTAACCCATAGGAGTCTAGTTCCCTTACAGTTTGGTACTTATGAAGGACAAATTTGGTGTGATGTCATCACTATGGACTTCGCTCAAGTCCTTCTAGGCAGACCATGGCTATATGACATGGATGTAGTCCACTACGGTCGGACTAACTCCTATGTCTTTAGTCATGCAGGTCAAAACATCAAGCTGAAACCCTCTATGCCGAGAGAGCTTAAGGCCTCAACCAATAAGGGAAAAATAGAAGAGGTCAAACCCATACAACTAACCCTTCAGCTCATGAGACCTAAGGATTATAAACCTGATCAACCCTTGTTTACCTTAGTCCTCAAGGAAGTCAACCAAGAAGAAGAAAGTAAGCCACCCCCTGAAGTAGAAGCCCTCTTAGAACAATATAGTGAGCTTACCCCTTAAGAACTACCCAAAGGAGTTCCACCCCTTAGGGACATCCAACATGCAATAGATCTTGTCCCAGGTTCACCCAATATGCCCCACTATAGGATGAATCCCACCGAGCATCAAGAACTTAAGAGGCAAGTAGATGACCTATTAGAGAAAGTACACATCAGAGAAAGCCTTAGCCCATGCGCTGTGCCTGCTCTGCTCACCCCTAAAAAGGATGGCAGTTGGCGCATGTGCATAGACTGTAGAGCCATAAATAAAATCATAGTCAAGTATAGGTTTCCTATCCCTAGGCTTGACGATATGCTAGACATGCTAGTTGGCTCTAAATGGTTTGGCAAGCTTGGCTTAAGAAGTGGATACCACCAGGTCAGGATAAGGCTAGGTGATGAATGGAAGACAACTTTCAAGACCAAGGATGGTCTCTATGAATGGTTAGTCATGCCTTTTGGCTTGACTAATGCTCCTTCCACATTCATGAGACTCATGACCCAAGTCTTAAAGCCTTTCATTGGAAGATTCCTTGTAGTCTACTTTGATGATATCCTCATCTATAGTAAGACTAAAGAGGAACACCTAGAGCACCTTAGGAAGACCCTTGACCTTCTTAAGGAAGAGCAACTCTATATCAATCTCAAGAAGTGTTTCTTTTTGTCCCATAGTGTGATCTTCTTAGGGTTCATAGTGTCTGAGCATGGCCTTCAAGCCGAGCCATCCAAGATCCAAGCCATCATAGACTGGCCTGAACCTAAGACCATCACTGATGTCAGAAGCTTCCATGGCCTAGTGATAGCCCCAAAAGTAGTTCGGCGTATACCTTGGATTAATCCAAAGTAACGGCGCCAAACACTTGTTAGGTTTCCGCAAGTGCACGGAACTATCTAAGTAATAAAGAAAAGTATCGAATCCACAGGGACCTCATTGTTAAGTACCAAATAATTGGTTTCTCGCTAGCTAAGCAAACTGAATATAAAGGAAGAAAACTATGCAAGAAAAGTACACTAAAACATAATCAGAGAGAGAATTGGGACTAGGGTTTCATCCACCTTGATTCTAATGATTAGACATAAATAAAGGGTCGTCAGTCTAATTCTACCATGACAAAGACATAATTTACTCGATAAAGGTATTGTCTCAAGTAAATCATCAATCAAAGAACTCAAGATCACTTTCGTGCATCCGAATTCTAGGTTGATAATCTCTAACGGAAGCTCAAGGATCACTTTCGTGCATCCGAGCCTCAACATTAGTTTTACTCATGGATCTCCAATGTTCCGATCCTCAACGTTCTGATCCTCACTTTCGTGCAAGATCTCCATGTTTGATAAATAGACTCGATCCATAAATTCATATTACTATCATGACAATTAATCTACTAGAACAGATCAAATTGGATCTAACCTAAGGAAGGGA
>JANTFE010014779.1:90011-102123 GCA_027562315.1 Costus pulverulentus | reverse complement strand
GCTATGGTATAGATCTGAACTCATTCAAGTTGATCATATGCTCATGCTAAGATCGTTGAAAACACATGCTTCCGTTGCAAAGTTATGCGCCACCCCCTTAGTGTTTTCTTCCCCCTCTTAAAAGGGGTTTCACATGCTTGCGCTCCCCCTTGAAGGGGACCCTTCAGTGTTACCTGGAAATATAAGAAGCTCGGCGGTTGCTACTGAAGACAAAGTAGAGTTGCGGCCTATTAGAGGAGGCTGCTGGAGAAGAAAGATGAGTTCTCTAGGAGTGAACCTGCTGGCTGGAGACAGAGAGGGCTGGCGACGAATTTGGAGGTGAAAGGGCAGAAATGATCTGCTACCCTTCTGGAAGAAATGTCGGTGCTGCTTCTAGAAGGTGTCAGCTAGAAGGGTTGCTGAGGTCACTGAGGATGATGAAAATAGGTACACTGACAAATTCTGGGGACGAAGCGCTAAAATCATCGGAGAAGAGGCTCTGATTGGAAGACTGGAGGTGAAGCAATGGCGGCGCCAGTGCTGAAGGTTGATGCTGCTGCTAGTGGTGAAGAAGCTGGCTACAACAAATTTTGGCTAGAACAGGGACTAGAAAGAAAGATTGCCGCCTAGAAAGGTTGTCGATGTTGGCTTGTAGCAAAAATGCATCAGAGGTGGCAGGCTTAGATAGACGCCAATGGTGAAACAGAATGCGTCGTTAGCATGCAATTAGAAGCAAAGAAATGAGTCACTAAAAATAGGGACAAAGTCTGTGTTGATTCAAGAGGTGAAGGGTGGAGAAGATCTGCTGATCTTCTAGAGAAACGGCTGATAAAGGCAATGGCAGTTTGCTAAGTTGGCAGCGGTTGATGTCAGAAACTAAGATGCTGCTGTAGAATCAGAAGTGTTGCTATCTCACTGGAAACAGAATCACCGCCAGTAGAAAAGAAGACACTGGCTAGAGAAGAAACTAGAATCAGCATCCACTAGAAATAGACTGCGGGTGCTAGTTGAATGAAGATAACACCAGATGGCGGTGTCTGGAATTAGAGTTGGCTGAAGACAAAATAGATTGGTTGAAGCAGGGGCGGCGACTGCTGGAAATAGATTGCCGACTTGAAGAAGTCCGCTAAAGGCGAAATCGCCGACGAGGAATGGTTAGCCGGCAAATGCAAAAGAAACTTTGTGGCCAAATCAATAGTTTTTAGCAGCTTCGCCGAACTTCTCTCAGAGGGCAGATCATCATCGAGCTGAAGAGGATTTGATGCCAAGTGAGGCAGAATCAGTGGAAACTAGATCTGGAGGTAGAATCTGTTGGCTGGATAGACCTGTGATGTAGGGGTAGATCACAAGCATGCAAACAACGAGTTTCAAAAATATTTTTGTTATTATCATAAACTAGAGAAAACTGATTTAACTAACGAAGTTGGAAAATAATGTTTTTGTATTTTTAAATAGGAAAACCGAATATTAACTACTTGCAAGAAAGAAATGACAATAACTTAAAGAAGACTCACCTTGCGGTCCTTGAGAATAGAAGGACCGTCCTTCCTGTTCTTCACAGGTCCTACTCTGATGGAAGGTGCAGGTTACACAGGGCATTCAGCAACCCCACACAGGCGTGGGTGAGTTATAAAGCAAATTAAAACTCAACAATGCTTAAAGTCAAGAGGGAGGCTAGGCTAATCCTCCAAGTTCTCTTGCTATCAAAGTAAAGGACTATCTAAGAAGGGGAGAATAAGAGGGAGAGATGCGCGAAGCTTCCTTGCGCCAATTCCTACAAAGGCCCAAAGATGTGTAGTAAGATGCTCTTTAGAAACTTAATAGAAGAAAACACAAGAAGAAAGAATACTCATCTTGTAGAATCGCCTTGAAGAGATCCAAGAGGGGTATCCTAATCCTTGCGCCATCTTGAGTTTGTGTTCTTGTCTTGATGGAACTAGCCTCGGCCTTGATTGATGAAGGAAGGGCGAAGAGATGAAGAGGAGATGCTTGGCTCTTAAGAGAAGAGAAGAGGGAAGAGGAGGTGTGGGCGACACAAGCACCCATAGTTTGGCTAGGAAACTATTCAACAATATTATTCAACAATGCTATGCGCATAATGCAATGGGGATACATTTATAGGCAGCTTAGAGATGAGGATAAGATGAGGGCAAGGTGGTCATTGGCCCCTTGCGCCCCTTACATAATTGGAGAAAATTCGAAATGGAGACAAGGCATTAAGTGGGCGGATCTTGTTGCCTTCTTTGGATGGCTGAAATGGTAATTCTTGAATTCGAAATGGTTGGCTTCCTTGGAGGTGTTGGCGCATATGAGGGATAATTTGAATTTTGAAAAACCTTCCTTGTTGTCTTGGGTGGCAATGAGAAGAAGGAAAGAAGTCTTCCCCTAATTGTGGATCTTGATGGCGCAACTTCTTGATTTGTGGATCTAGATGGGCGCCTCCTTGAATTGTGGATCTAGATGAGCCTTGCTTGAATTGTTGTTGTAGATGGTGCAAATAATTCCATGGGCTGGCCTCTCTTCAATTGGAAGGGAATAATTGAAGTGGATCTTGATGTTGAGTTGAGTTAGAAGTCTCCCTTTGAACTACTTTGAAGTGAACCTTCCAAAATGGGAGCTAGCTTCTTGGAATGTGGTGAGCTAGCTGATTTGTATCCCTTGAGCTGAATATTAATGTATCTAAACTACATGCACTAACCTACCATGACATTACAATGCACAACCTACCAACAACAGTCATAAAAGTAAACTACATGATGGACTTTGGGGTGGAACTAACCTATCATGCCATGCAATGCAAATAAGGAAAGTACTGAAAAGGAAGTGGACTCTAAGTGAAGCCATACCTGATGGGCTTCCTTCGAGGCCTAGTGGATCTTCTAAGAGCTGTGTTAGGCCCTCCATCAACCTGCTGGTTTGCCGGAGAAGAAGATGCCAACTACAAAGAAGATGAAATTGTTGACTGGAGAGCTGCTAATCGGCAGCTAGTTGGAAGAAGCACGCTGCCAAATCTGGAAGTTGATGAAGGTGTTGGCTAGAGGGTCGGCTTGGAAGTTCGCTGTAGGCTAGAGATCAGTATACTGCCAATTGGCTGGATCTGGAAAAGAAGTGGCTATCGGAAAGAGAGATGGTGGCGATTGCTGGTTGGGAGCAGAAGTCATCATGATTGGCAGAAATAGAGGTGACAATAGAAGAATGAGAGACCAGTGGCAGGAAATAGATTGCCAGATGGAGATATTGGAACTCACTGCTAGAAACAAAGATGACAGTCGGAAACAGAGGCACTAGCAAGAAAGCTAGTCGGCAGAGCAGCAGACGTCAGTCGATAGTGAGAAGAACCCTGGTCGAAGAACTAGATGATGCTACCAGTGAAGATGGTGGCGGATCTGGTGGTGAAAAATCAGGAGGCAATGGCAAATCTTGGGGAGGTGTTGCGGTGGCATTGGCAAGAAGCAGCTTCACAAGAGAAGATCACGGGCACTTTGGGAGTGTCACGGGGGGTGTTATGTCTATATGCCATCATGCACTTTTTTTTTTGAGTTATAATCACAGCCCATATGGGTGTGAAATTTTTGTTTTTTAAAAAATACTTTGATCCCCTTAAATTTCTTCCATGCAAAAATTAAAATCCTTCATCAGCTTTTTTTTTTACAAAATAAGAGTATAAAAGATAAAAAAAAAAATACGAAGAACAAAAATAGTGCTCAGGTTGCCTCCCAAGAAGTGCTATGTTTTAGGTCACTAGCTTGACCAAAGCTCAACTATCATGGCGAAGCAGGTGGATCGGTGCCATAGTAAATAGCATATAATTGTTTCCTTTTCCGTTGTCCTAAAACTTTAGCCACTAAAGTAAACATCCATAATTTCATGTAAAACACAATCGTCGTGGCTTTCTCATGTATGCACAAATCAAAATCAAAATTTTTAATTCCACACAAAGGATATTTAATGATCTTCCTATATTTGTTAGAAAGTAAAATTATTAATCCTTTTTTCAAATTTATATCTTCAATTGCATTAAGAGTAGGACTTTGATCAAGAGATTCAAGTATTGGATCATCTAGATAATTTTTCTATCCCATATTAGGTTTCTCAATAATGCAAAATTTTTATAGTTTCCCTGTAGATGAATCAGAAAGGTGAATAGTCAGATATGGGCAAAACATCATAGTGAGATTCATCAATGTTTACAATTTTCAAATCCTTTTCAAGTTCTTCATCCCCATCATCAGATTTAACCACAAATAACTTATCATCAAAAGAATCAATTTCACAATTATCATAAAAATCAGAGTGAGATTAATCAATGCTTCTAATTTTTAGATCTTTTTCAAGTTCCTCATACGCTTCATCAAATAATTTATCCAAAGAATCAATTTCAAAATTATTACCAAAATCAAAGTGAGACTTTTCAAAATTTTCCTCATAGCCTTCATCAGATTTGACTAAAAATAATTTATCATCAAAAGAATCAATATCAGAATAATTAAAATTAGAATGAGATTCATCAAAGTCAGTAATTTTCAACCCTTTTTCAAGTTCCTCATACTCTTCATCGGATTTAATCACAAATAATTTATCATCAGTTTCAGAACAATCATTAAAATATGAGTGGGATTTTTTAAATCAATTTTAGAATCACCAGAATCAATTTCCTCAATTTCCAAATTAAATTCAGGTAAACTACCTTGTGCTATCTGGGTTTCTAACATTTCAGTATGAGCATTCATATTATCTATCATAGAATTTATTTTTTTAAGGGTCTCATGTGCCTCCTCACTATGTTTCATGAACTCTACAAACATTATCTCCAAACTAGATTTCGGTGGAGGTGGATTAGGGTTGGTGTTCCTAGAGTATGGTTCAGAAATATGGTTTGAGCAATCCTCATAAAAAGAAGTTGGTGAATTTTTCCCATCTAGAATTATATTGATCATCTTGGTACCATGGCAAATTGGGACTTAGAAGAATTCATAATGGGCATTCAAAAGCATAGTGATCAAAACATCCACAAATATAACAAGTAATAGAAGAAGGTGCAATAACAGAGTGCATAAAAGAGTCTATTTTATACGCTAAAGAATCTACCTTTTCTACAAGAGTGCACCATAAATCATTTTCATACTTACCTTGTGGTATGTATACCACACCTCTATCAGTTGCCCACGGATTGTGATTCAGAGACATCTCCTCAAATTTGAGCTTTTTCTATACAACTTAAAAGATTTTGTGATATTAGAGTCCACAGGAAATAAAAACTATTTAGATCTAAGAGTCCTGTGTATAAATAGAAAAAAAATCAAGTAATCTCAGAATTTTTCAAAAAGAACAGAAGGAAGTCCCAACTTTCAAAAATTACTGCCTCTGACAAATCGTCATAGGGGTGTGATGAAAAACACGGAAAAATTAAATGTTTCAAAATGGAGATTTCTCAACGCTAATCAATCAAAAAATATTTTTAAAATTTTTTTGATGACTTTTTCAATTTTTTTGAAAATCAAAAAGCCCAGAAAACCCTAAAAACCGAAATAGCTCATAGTTTCACAACCCCATGAAAATTTCAGTTCAATTTTCACGGGGGTGTAAAAACCAAAAAAAAATTCATAGATTCTCGTAGCTCCTGAAATATGCAAATTCTTGAGAATTTTTAAAATTTTTAACAGAATATAAGAACTAATAGAAAACACAAATAAAATGAAAATAATATAAAATTTTGAAAAATTTGCAAAATAACAACCCTGTGATTTTTCATCACAGCATGTGAAAATCTAAAACTTGCAAAATCAGAAAACAAAGTTAAATCAAAGATAAATAAAACTTAGTTTAGCAATACTAACAATTATTTTTATATTAGCAAAACTAAGGCCCCCGGCAATGGCACTAAAAACTTAATATGTCCACAAGTGTACGGATACATCAAAGTAATAAAAATATATCGACCACAGAGACCAACGTGTTAAGTACCAAATAATTGAATTCTTACTACCTAAGCAATCAATGTAAGATAGGTATAAAATAAGAATGAAATAATGAAAACTATTATAGAAATTCGGAGAGAGAACTAGGACTAAGGTTTCATCCTACTTAATTCCTATAAGTAGACATAAATAAGTTTTTGTCCATTTATTCTAATTACGATAAAGATAATATTTACTTATAAAGAAATTGCCTCCTCTAGGATGTACAATTTACACTAAACAAGTCTTCACTTTCGTGACTTACTGCTCAAAATCTCAAGCAAAATTAAATACTCTCGTATATTAATTTTACAGGATTTACTTAAGGGTCTCCAATATTCAAACTCAGCTCTTAGTCCATATTGTCATGTCTAAAATAATAAAATTCCTAGGTCAAAATATTAACATGTAGATAAGCATTAAACATTAGGATTTTGGAACAAATCTATTCTCTTAGCCTAAGTTCCTAAAAGCCATAATTTAATAGTTTTGAGTTCGTAAATCACCTCTCGGTCCATATTACAAACTCTAAGACAAGCTAATATTTCAAAACTAGAAATTTTAAAGTCAATAATCACAAAATAAAATTATCATTTCAAAGAACAATTGACAAAATAATGATTATCTAGTCATTAAAGAATTTAAGGGGGATTACTCCCTCTATCCCAAAGAGGCTTTTACACTATCATGGAGAAGCAATAATAATTCATCTTAAAGTAATTCAAAGTTCAAAACAGGTGAAGAAAAAGGTTTTTTACTGATTTCACAGGGGAATGAAAATTTTAGTTCAATTTTCACGGCCCCATGATTTTCTGATAGAATATGGGCAGCTCGTACAACATTGTAGCAGTGATCGTGTTTCCTTGATTTCTCCCTTGTTTGAACTCTTATAGATCTGGTGTGTCTTCTCCTCCTCAACACGCACCTTCCCTAAAAATTTCTCTGACAGAGATGACTTCTATGCCTCTCGGGGAGAGGTCGAGCCCTATCAGTGCATCCCTCGATTTCCCCCTTGATTCTTGATGAAAGTGGATGATTATGGGCTTCAAATATTCTCCTCAATTTATAAAATATTTTTGTATTTTTAGATTTTTCAATTAGGGCTCTAATTTTCCTAATTTGTTGCTTGAAAATAAAAAACGGAAGGCGGCAGAAGACTCGGGTGTGGCAGCGGCAACTATTTCCCCTCTTTTAAAATTTTCACACCCCCATGAAAATTTTAGTTCAATTTTCATTGGGGTGTGAAATAAGAAAAAAAAAATCAAAATTGACCCCTGAGCCTGAAATTTCATGCTGATTCTATTTCCGATCTTAGATTTTCTCAAATATATTGAAATTAAGCCCTTTTTACTTGAAAAATGATCAAAGACAATAAGAGGTGCAGATTCCGAAATAATCAACCAATTAAGTTTAAAAACAAGCAAAAGAGCATAAATATGACTCAAAAATACCAAACGATCAATACAAACTTTACTATGAAGTTTTGAGTCATCAAGGCTCAGACACAGGTCCCGCGTAGGTCTGGGAGGATTTATCGTGCACCTGAGAGATATGGGTCACTACTGACCCAACACAACAGGATCTTCATCATTGAGAATGAAGCTAGGACCTATGATGAGGTGATTGCTAGACCAGACTATAAGAGATGGTTTGAGGCCATGAGATCCGAGATGGATACCATGTCGGCTAACCAAGTCTGAGATTTTGTTGAGCTGTCTGATGGGGTAAAACCCATAGGCTGTAAATGGGTCTTCAAAAGGAAGACTAACATGGATAGCAACATAGTTACCTATAAAGGTAGACTTGTGGCTAAAGGATTCAGACAGTCCATGGGGTAGACTATAATGAAATCTTCTCACTAGTTGCGATGATCAAACCCATTTGAATCTTGCTTGCTATAGCTGCATATCATGATTATGAGATATGGCAAATTGAAATCTTCGGTTTGATGAGGCAGTAAGAGATTATGACTTTATGAAAAGCGAAGATGATGCTTGTGTGTACAGAAAATTCAGTAGAAGCTTGGTGACTTTTCTGGTCTTGTATGTCGATGATATACTACTAATTGGAAATGACATCCATGGTCTTCAAACTGCGACGACATGGTTGGGGAAGTGGTTTGAGATGAAGGACTTAGGGGAGCCGCCTATATCCTAGGTGTGAGGATCAATAGAGATAGATCCAATAGGCTCCTGCCCTTAGTCAAAATACCTACATTGATTAGGTCCTGGAGAGGTTCAACCTAGAGCAATCCAAGAAGGGATACCTTCCAATGAGACATGATCTAGTGTTGTGCACTGTTTCACACCCATTTATCTTCAGAAGGCGTGTGGTGACAATGATTTCCCCAGTCTGGTTAAAACTCTAGACATGCCTTCCGCAAGGAAATCGTTGGCCTTGGGTATAACAGTCAGGTCGGACTTGACTAGACTTTTTCATATGTGGTGGTTCACATGATGAAATTTCTAAAGGCACCCTTAAGAAGTTAAGGCTTTGTGCTATATCCAGCCTCCGTTGGACACAAAGTGCTTGAACTATCTTAAGAAGGGGAATTGCCAAGTTGCAATTGGCCAGGGGCCTACCTCAGGAAGCATGCGTCCCCTTGTGCAGTACATCCCACCTTCGTGGGACGCAAGGCTGTGTACGAAATGAGGATCCCATCTCACTAAGGAAGTCGGGCGACTTCTCGATCGATTTTGAGGATTATCGATTTGAATAAAATAGTGAGAAACAGTCATTTATAAAAGGCCAGAATAAATGATTGAAATGTGATACTGATATGCTCTTGTTTGTATTGTAGATGGTTTCTACAAGCAATAACAATAGCGGACTATCAGTCTGTTCCTTCCTTGAGAGGGAGAAGTTGACTGGAGTTAACTTCATGGACTGGTACCGGCACTTGAGGATAATCCTCAAGCAGGAGAAGGAGCTGTATGTCTTAGAGCAAGCGCTTCCTCCTCAACCGTCATCCATAGCCCACACGACTGAATGGGATGCTTTTCGCAAGCATTAGGATGATGCTCTGGATGTTGGCTGCCTTATGTTAGCCACGATGTCGTCCGAGTTGTAGATGTAGTATGAGGATCAGAATGCATTTCACATCATCTCACATCTAAAGTAATTGTTCAAGTCGCAGGCTATAACAGAAAGGTTTGAGACATCTAAGGCTGCTTTTCAGTGCAAGATGCTTGAATGTGCTCCAGTGGGACCACATGTACTCAAGTTGCTTGGGTACTTGTCGCATCTCACTAGGCTAGGACACCCGATGGATCAGGATGTGGCTACCGACCTTATCATGTAATCGCTGCCTCCGAGTTATAGCTCTTTTATTATTAACTTCAATATGAACAAAATTGCTTGTACTCATTTGGAGCTACTTAAACTGCTGGAATCGACCGAGAAGGAAATGGTCAGGTCCAAACCCAAGTCTGTTCTTATAGTCTCCAAGGACAGTAAGAAGCGGAAAAGGGGTAAGGGCAAGTCCAAGGCCAAGGCACTGAAGAAAGGTAGGGTGAGGGAGAACAAGTGCTTAAACTATGGCCAGGAGGGCCATTGGCGCAAAGACTGCAAGCATCCTCAGAAAGAGATGAAGAGAAGTAACCCTTCATCTTCAGGCTCAGGTAGTTTTATTACCAAATCCTACATTGTCTATTTCGGTACATGGGAATTCTATACCGCATGGTAAGACTGATATTTACAAAAATATGCAGGAGCTCCAGAGAAATAGGACATGGATGACAGTAAGAAGATCCTGCTGGAGCATTGATGCTGCCGAGCTATTTTCTTTTGTCATTGATAGGATTATTTTATTTTTGCAAACATGTAATTGACATTGTATCTATTCCTTGGGAATAGAGATATTTGGAATAAAGGAATTTATTATTCTTTTCATTTGTAAATCTTTTGTCATTACATTGTGCAAAAATAATGAGGTAATAAAATAACTTGAATTAAATAAGTGGTTCAAATTGAATGCCAATCTTCTGACCGAGACATTTTATCATAATCAAGTAATGCATCCACTGACTTCATGCACATGAATTCTTGGATTTGAACTCCTTCTAGGAGATTGACTATCTTAACTTTTTTCGAGATGTTGTAGATGGGCAAAAGACTAGTTTGCTGATAAATATTTTTCACCAAGTGCGGTGAAGTGAACTAAAAGGTCAAAAGATAGGAATTCGTGATTACCAAAATATTTATGGAACCAACTTATCAAAATTCATCAGTGATCTTCAGTCCAGGTTGGATGAAGAGTACTTGAGCCACAGGTGACTATCATAGTGAGTATGAGCTTTGCTCATAGCTCATAACTCATGAAGAACACTTTGGCAGGTGGTTCTAGTGGGAGGAATTGAAAGTCATCCATATCTCTACAGAGGTTATGCTGATAGTTTCTTCAACACTGAACTATTTCATCTTAAATATATCTCCAGGTAAGGAGATGACATGACTAATTATCGGGATTTATAGATGTGAGACTTTGGGGGTCATACGTCTGAATCTAGTGACATAGAATCAAGATCTGATAAGTGTAAGTGGAGTATCCTAAATTGACTTAGGAATACTAATTTCCATAGACCCACAGGAGAACAAGTGATTGTTGCACTTGATGCTAGTTTTCTTGGAAATGTATTTCCTTGAAAATGGCAAGTGGGAGGAAATTATGACTTGGATTCAGTCCAAGGTCAGCCACCTAGCATAGATGGTCAAAGATGGAATCTGAGCCTCGTATATAGGTTGCGGGGCAACCTAGGTTCAGAAAGTATGGGAAAAAGGCTGAATCGATTCATGTGTGCCAGTGTTATGGGTAACTCCTAACTTGGACAAAGAATCTTCACCTTATAGTACCTGAGTTCAGTGGGAGCTTGATGACATCTCTGGTCTTGTATGTTGGGGAACTGATGCATTGAGACTTTTATAGAGAGGATGATATTTTATTTTAGTTCTTGTTTGACCACTAGTTGGCTCTAGTGGACCACGTTTGACCTCTGTTGACCTATGTTGTCAAAATGAGTCAAACAAGGGTCTGGGTGCAAGTTTGGGCTTGGCACTTTAGTCACATGAATAAAATAAAATTATTAATTGGCAAGAGAATTTTTCTCTTGGCTAATTAATAAGCCTGGTTGCAATTTACAATTAATTGCGTCTGCGGGGATTTGATCCCATGATGCTTAATTGTGAGTAGGCGCCTATGCTTGGGTGCATTTACAATTAATTGCGTATGCAGGGATTCGAACCCATGACGCATAATTGTGAGTAGGCGCCTATGCTCATTATCCCACATGGGAAGTATCTCCAGTGTGCGTCTAGCTCTGCTATTATAAATAGAGAAGCCCACCTGGGATATTCTTTCGTACCAGACTATTCTCTTGTCTCTAGTTGTCGCCTCCCCTCTGCTCCTTGGCGTGAGGGTCTTGGAGGTGAAAACAATAAAAGTTTTTTGGCATCAAAGGTTGGGACAAGTGGCAATGCTACCCACTCCTTGTCGCCAACATCCCTTCTTCTCCTTGGCAGTGGCGCAAGTCGAGAAGGCTAGAGGCGTGGATCTCATCTTCCGGGGCTAGCACCCAGCGCGGATATTGGAGAGGATTCGAGGAGTCCGTGTGTGAGCGATTGCAGAGGATGGGCCCTTGCGCGTCTTCATCATCGTCCGCTTCTAAAAGTTGCTTGATAAACTACTGCCCTTATCACATCCCTTGTATTCTTCGTAAGTCGGTCCTTGTTGAATTAGGAATCTCGTTTCGGGCTCGCTTACGCTATTTTTGTTTTCTTATAGCCCAGGGATTCCCAACAGATCGCACCCATCTGTCCATCTCCTACCTGGCAATCTGTCCCTGCATGACCTACAACTCCATATACCTCACAAGAAATAGAGTTAATATCCATCGAATTAACAGACCAAGATTCAAGCTTTCTAGTCAAATTATCCACCTTAGCCGTAAGTGCAGTCAAAGAGTCAAGGTCATACTGTTGGGGTATGCCCTTAAGGCTAATGTTTGAGGCCTTGGGATTGTATCAGTATCATGTAATAAACTTTTGTGTTTATAAAGGCATGGTTGTTATTTAGTATGTTACATTGTCTGCTGCAATAAGTGTACTTCTGAATAATGTCTCAAAGCTGTTCAGCTGGGCTGACATGCTGTAAAGTCCTTAGTCGAGGTATCTTGGTGAAC